>MU225215.1:2795280-2855471 GCA_018584345.1 Thuja plicata | reverse complement strand
CTTAAAATATTAATAGGATGTGGTTGGTTTAAGTATTTGTGTGATAGTATCTTGACCCATTTGAGGGTAGGTGAGTTGATCATTTTCCATACAAGTTTAGCCCCAAAAGCTTTACTCTAAAATTTAATGTTTCTGAGTCCCACTCCTCCTTCATGTTTAGGCTTACATACCTTATCCCATGCAATGAGGTTAATTTTCTATTTTCCGCTGTCCCTTGCTAGAAGAATGATCTAAAAACCCTATTAAGTTCATTACAATGTTTAGCCGGGAGATCAACGTAAGTTAATTGGTAAAGAGGGATAGCTGAGAGAACAGATTGAATCAGGATGGTTCTCCCCACCAAAGACAACCATTTACCTTTCCATGAAGACATTTTTCCTTTAATCTTCTCTATAGCATGATTCCAACCAGTTATAGATCTAGAATCAAAATCCAAATATAATCCTAAATATTTGCAAGGAAAGGAACCTTTTTTAAAATTTAAAAATTGACAAATGTCATTTTCATGAGAGGCTACTGTATTAAAAAAGAAGATTTCTAATTTTTCCATATTTATTTCCTGCCCAGAAGCATAAGAATACTCATCAAAAATGGCTTTAAATCCCCTCACCTCTACAACAGAGATTTCCCCATACAACATTGTATCATCCATGAACTATTGGTGGGTGATATGATCAGTTCCACAAGTAATTTGGATACCTTGAATATGTTTATCTTCCCTAGCTTTACTGATATTTCACCCTAAGGCTTCTGCCATAATTATAAAGAGGAAAGGGGATAGCGAATCTCCTTGACGAATACCTCTAGAAATACCAAAGAAACCCTGAGGAGACCCATTGACCAGAATGGAGAATTTAGGGGAAGAAATGCAAGTTCTAATTAGGTTTACCCATCTCTTATCAAAACCAAAGGCTAGCAGACAGTTTGTTAAAAAAACCCAATCAACTTTGTCATATGCTTTTTTAATGTCTAATTTAATAAGCATACTAGGTTTCTTGTTGTTTTTGACAGGGTGTATTGCCTCTTGGGAAATAATAATACCATCATAAATAGAGTGTCCTAGAACAAAACCAGATTGTTCCTCGCTTATGATATATGGGAGAAGTTTTTGGAGTCTGCTTGCCATAATTTTAGAGAAGAGTTTATATAAGGTATTAGAGAGAGCAATAGGATGAAAGTCATTGAAAGTTTCCAGGTTTTCTTTTTTAGGGATAAGTGTTATGAAAGTATTATTAACCTCTTTAAGTAGGTTCCCTGAATTCCTAATACCATCTAGAGCATCCGTAATCTCATCTCCCATAAAGTGCCAACATTTTTGAAAAAAACATGTTGGGAAGCCATCAGGTCCAGGAGATTTATCTGGGTTCATTTTATTCAGAGTGGCTTCCACTTCTTCTTTAGAGATTCTAGCCATCAACTGCTGGTTTTGTTCCTTAGAAATAATCTTTGGGATATTATTCAGAATACTAGAATCTTAATTTGGCAGAGCATCTTTAATGTAAATCTCCTTGAAATACTCTACAGCTACCTTGGCTATTTCATTTGGATCCTCGATCCAATTATTGTTATTCCCTTTGATAGATGTTATCCTATTAATACTTCTTTGTTGCTTGGTACTATTATGAAAATTATTTGTATTCTTATCTCCCTCTGCTAACCAGGTTTCCCTAGATTTCTGCCACCAGTAGATCTCTTCTTTAGCTAATACCTCCTCATATTTCTTCATAAGAAGTTTCTCTTCTTCGTAAAGGGCCACATCCATCCCTTTTAACATGACCCTATCATTTAAGGCTTGCATATCCGTTTCAAGGGAAAATTTTGTCTGAAAAATATTTCCAAAGCTATCTTTATTCCATGCTTTTAATCTAAGTTTGATGATTTTTAGTTTACTAACTATCTGATATACCTTGGATCCTATAATAACAGTCTGCTCCCACCAGTCCTTAATCATTTCTAAAAAACCTTCATTTTTTAACCACATCTGTTCAAATTTAAAAGGACAATTTTCTGGACTTTTATCTGTTATAATTTTTAATTCTACCGAAAAGTGATTAGAACCTGAGAATGGAAGAACCTTCACTGATAATGTAAATGGAAGTAGAGACAGGTCTCCTCTAACAGAAAAATGATCTAATTTTTCAGCTATAAAACTAAAACCTTTCCTTCTATTATTCCATGTGTAAAAATATCAGTTGTAGCTATTTCACATAGTTGATTCTTGTTAATCCAGTCATTAAAGCTCATGGCAGCTTTCGATAGAAGGGCAGAGCCTCCCCTTTTTTTTGAAATATTTCTGATGGTATTAAAATCTCCTCCTATTATTACTATATCTTGACCAAATTCCCTAAGTTTTATTTCAATTTCCTTCCACACTTTTTCCTTATCTTTGCTTAAAATGGGACCATAAATATTAATGACATAGAGTTTAGTGTTGGATCTGAGACTGAATACCTTACCACAACACCAATTGGCATGTTCCTCTAAACCTGAAAGAGAAACAGATCTGGGATCCCAGATAAATCCTACTCCTTCGGAGGCTCCAGAGGCTGGAACTCCCCAGATTTCTCTAACCCCTAGTTTTTTGTTAAGTAAATTATATCCAGATTGGTCTAGTTTGGTTTCTTGTAATAAGAGAATATCTGGATGAAAATTTGAAATACAACGCAAAAGAATGTGTTGTTTGTTAGGGGCGTTCAAACCCCTAACATTCCATGTTAGGAAATTCATGATGACTTAGGAAGGCACTTCCCCTTCCCTGCATTAAAAATATCAGTTAATTTCACCTGGCCACTCGCAGTCCCAGCTTGGGTTCGCAATTCTTTAAAAGATTTCCTCCCTCATTTACAGAGGATTTTTGCACAATCTGGAGAATCCTTGCTAGGTAAAGAAGAATCTAGGCCTAGGTTTGGAATAATGTCCTCATTAAGTTTATCTTCTTCTTCTAAGAAGAATTTTAACTCTGCTTTTGTAAGAGAGGAGTCCTGCTCCAGGCATTCCTTAATCAAGAGATTTCTTTGCCGATCAACGTCTTCCTCATCACAAATTTCATCCATAAATCTATTCATCAGTTCATCTACTAGACTTTCCCCTATATAATATGAGATAATCCTTACTTCCTCCTTAATTATGTTTGCATCCTCTATTATGTCTAAGGTTGGGTCAACCAAGGAATCATCCATTGGTGGTAGGGTTAAAGAAATAGGAGGATAGGGCAAACTATTTATTTCTCCTCATCTAATGATTCGCAAGGAATCAGAATGAGAAGAAAGTAATTCCATTGATTCTGAATTATCGTAGGTAACTACATCAATCCCATCATCTGGACACGATATTGTAGGGGGAGGTGAGGTTGGAGGGAATATGCCACCTTTTAAAAGGAAATGACTTCTATAGGAATATATGCCCTCATTTCCAGTAGGGACTTAGATGCTTGTGGTGATACTATCTGAGTATCATCAAAAACATTTTTTCCATTAGAAGGGGTTTGCCAAAATTTGAGATGTTTTTGCTTGTTGGGGTTTGATGAAATTATTGGGGTTGCTGCCTGGACTAGAATAGACTCAGCCAAATCATTCTTAGTTACCTTTGTAAATGTTTTAAATGTCCTAAATTGATCCATTATATTTGCATTGATTCTATCCTTATCTATAGAACTTACAGCTAATAGAGAGCTCTCATGAGGAAACCCAACAATTTGATTTCCACCTAAAATTTCTTTTGATGTAAGAGGGACTGTATTCCAGGGAGGAGAAGCCTCATTTATTGATTCAAGAGGGAGATGGTTCTTACTGGTGAAAGAATGTTGCTAGCTAGTCATAGTATTAGGAATCGAAACATTAGTTTTAGTTACAGACCCATGCTATTTGTCTTGAGGGGTAGTAACCATATTTGGGTCTAATATGATATTATCGATGTGATCATGTGGGAGATTAAGAGAAAGGTACCCCAATGTTCCCGGAGAGACCACATCAAATTTAGGGCTTCTAGGTGGTACCGTCAGAGCATCAACATTGATAGGCTTGTTGGAGATAGTAGGTTTGTTTTGCAATAAGGGCCATCCATCTTCAATGTTATGTAACTCTAAGTCTGCTAAACTACTAACATTAATAGCCTCAATTCTATCTTTCTTCAAAGATTCTTTGTATTCCTTTATGCTAATGTCTTTGTTATCTAGGTTAACATTTAGGGTCATCTCAGGGAGAAGGCATTTTCTAGAAAACTGATTTTCAAGAAAAAAACCACCATTCTCCAAATTGAATTTGACAACGACCAGAGGGTCAACTAGCGACGATCTAGCCAAAGTTTTAGATAATCTTGGGGGAGAGAAAAATTGGGGGTTGATAAAATAACTACCTTGGTCAGATTTTAATTCAAGAGAGTCCAGGTTTGAAACAAAGTTATGTATTCTAATTGCAACTTTGACACTCGAATTATCTAGGAATGAATGATCTAAATCCATGAAATCTCCTAGTTTGCTAGCTATATCCTTAATGATTTGGCTATGGAGAAATTACACTGGGAGATTTGGAAGGGATACCCATCGGGTTATTTTTAAATTACTAACTTCCATGGGATCAAAATTAGGGCACTAGTTCAGGAATAAGAAACCATAATTATGAAACTCTGGACATCTACCCTGTAAAAAATTATTTTTTAAATCTAGATCCTTACATTCAATAAACATGAAATCATTTTTTAGAAGCGTTATACTTACCTGATTCTGGAAGTTGTCTAAAAACCATTTAGCAATACAGGAAGAAGACCAACCCTCACCAAGCCATCTGGCAAAGACTCCATGTTTTGCACAATGTTTAGACATTCCATGGGTGAATATAGGGTTAATTACTACTTGCATACACGGGTTTTGTATGGGAAGATATTGAGGTGGATTATCTTCAATGTGATGCAATCTAGGTTCCGAGGAAACATTCAGCTTCGTTCATAATTTGGCCAGATTTGAGTTATTTGATTGCGAGAAAGAGCCATGCTGTCTTTTATGCGGCGGTGTGTAAATGGCGTTACTATTCCTAGGCCTAGCTTTCTTTCTGAGTGCTACTTTCATCTTATTTTCCCCATCGAAGGGCAGAGGGTTTCTCAGATGTGGTCACCGGTGCAGAGGAGTGTAGGTTTTATTAGAACCCAACAGAGAAAATAGCTCTGGAGGACATTTAACCCTACTTGGGACCCCAGATCGCTTCCTAACTTCTTTGCATAATGCGTTATCATAATCCAAACAAAGTTGAAGGACAGAGCCATGGGGCAGTGAGAATGGAGTAGCCTTCGGACTATGTAGATGACTGAAGCTGTTCTTGAGGGGAATGTTGAAAGCTGATTTGTGGGCAAGGAAAGCAGGGGAATGAGCATTTTTCCTGAAGTTTTTAGCCCTTTTTGCATTTTGCCTCGACGCTGGAATCCAAGGGTAATCATAGAATGGGATGGACAACTCCTGTGGAGAAGCCCTAGGAAGAATCCTAGGGGAAGACTTTCCAGCAAAGTCACCATTCGAGACCCTATGGTTTTTGATAACTGTAGCATATTTGGTATTATTGAAGATGTTTATCTGCTTTCCAATTTTTTGATCGTCCATATGCGCAAGTTTCTGCAAAGCAGTGCCATTGCATCAACACTTTACGAGTATTTTATAGATTTCCATCCTAAAAAGTTATCACCCATTATTGGTGTCTCTAATTAGGACCTATAGCCCATCTTTTGTGATTTTGAGGTCTTTTTGCCCATTTTACTTGATCTCGACAACTTATAATTCAAATTGGGGCCCTGCTTGTCATCTTGATGTCCCTGGCAAAAATTGGGACAAAATCCTAGGGTGCACAGTGTTTCAAATGTTGTGTCATTGGGTATACAATGTTCTAGGCATTTTGCACCTAGGTATTTTGTCCTAGATTGGGTCTGGACCCTGATACTGGGGTTGTTATTTCAATTCTTTTATGGTGGTCAGCATGGTTTAGTTTTAGATCCAAAAATGAGGGGTAAAGTATATAAACCCTATATCTATCCTCATTTTGTATCCGCTAACTAAATGCAAGCAATAATCTACCTTGGAGCAATTATTGTGATTCAAGATCATTCAAGCAAGCTACGTGATTTTAAGATCTCAAGAAAAGACATTCTTTTTCTTCTTCTTCCATCTCATCAAGGAAATATTATTCATGTTGGTGTAATCTTTTCTACCCCATGGTGGTGTCCTAGTGGAGCTCTCAAACAAGAAAAAGAAGATCTCTCTCTCCATCATTCTTCTCTATCTCCTTACAAGTGTGATCAAGCATTTCAAGAAAATTCAAGATCTAGGGGTTGTAGTCATAGATCCATGCACATGTGAAGGAATCCTTGATTCTACATCTCTTCTACAAGTTCAAAATCTACATTCAAGAAACAAACATCAATCATACTTCATGAATTTGAGTGATACAAACATCCTTCCACGAGGGTAAAAATATTAATACGATACAAATCCTTTGTGTTTACTTTATGATTTACATTTCATATTTCAAGGTTGATTCCTAAAAATGGATTTTACCAAGGCAAACCCCTTTAGCCAACCTATTTCCCTATTTTTCTATGTGCAGGTGTAGGCTAGGAAGCTGTAATTGCAGATTCGAGCTCTGCAGGTCCCGACACAGGTCCCCACAGAATATGGAAAAAATTCATCAAGTAAAAAAAAATTCAGGCATTCTTCACCCAGGTACAAACAATTTCAGGCATTCTGCACCCTCATAAATAGACTCATATTTTTTAGGAAAGACAAAAGGTAGTTTTCAGGACCCAGATCTGGAAGTACAACTATTTTTGGGATCCTAAAAATCAGAAAAAAAAAGATCCTCCATATTTTAAAGGTACACTTATCTTTATCACATTGCAATTTTAATTTCCTTTTTAGCATTGTAATCTACTTATTTAGATAATTTAATTTGTCTTCCTTCTCAATTCACAAAAAAACACATACATACACACAAAAAGAAATACAAGTCCTTAAGATCTGAACCCAGAATTGGCATCACTTCATCCCTTTTGTGGTGTTGATCCAATTTGACTTAAGGTGGCTTTATATTTCTTATGTACACCTTGTGAATTTTGGGAGAGCTTGCATCCTATTAGGTGATCCCCATTTTCCATTGTACATTTTGGTGAACCCGATGCTTGTTGCATTCCTCTTTTGATTATGGTAGTTATATCTCCTCTCTATGCACTTTTAATATTTAGATATTTAAACTTGTGTTAGATCTATTTTATTTCTATGCTTAATGTGGGGCTTAGAATTACTTTACAAGTGATCTAGCTCCACCTTTTAGCTTAAGAATTAGATCTAATTGGTGCATTACTTTTTATCTATCTTCTTTTCATTTTGTGCATGAGTGTTATTACACTGAGTCCTACCTATAAAATTCCCATTAGGAGAAGCCATAGACTTATGGGTTCCTTTGATACCTAGTTCTCTGTCCTTCCTAGGAATCTTGAAGAGACCAACATGCATAATAATGATCTTCCTCCACCTCTTGAAAACAAATCTTTGGAATCTTCCCATGATGAGGAAGAGAGCCTAAGAGTTACACCTAGTCAAATCCAAAATCTCTCTCATGACTTTGACAAATTTCAACAATGGTTAGTTCAACAGAATCACAATCCCGATGCTATTTCTATAGTTGGTGGTTTGAGAAGGCTAATTCATAATGATGAACATGGAATGGATTTCTTACGTGCACTTTCTCATTTTGTTTATAACAATGTCAAGCCGCTTCAAGATTATACTCAAGAGGGTTACACTCAACCTCTCGTTAGTGTTGATCCTTCCAATCCAATTCCTACCTCAATACCTAATGTTTCTACCTATACTACACCTATCATAACCAATTCATTCCAATATTTTTATCCTATACATGTTCCCATTCCTAATACTAGTGTTCCTTCCTCTAGTACTCCATGTGTTTCCTTCCCTTCATCCATTCCCACTTACAATAGTGAGCCTTTTTCTTATTACAATGTTCCTTCTATTGCACATAATTCTCCTAATGGTTCCCACATACCTCCTGCTCTTTCCACCAAATCTAAAATCAACAGGCTTGCTCAAACTGTGTCAACTTTACAATAATAAATTGCTTCCATGTCTCAATCCAAGTTTAACATACCAACTTGTGATATCGGTAGTCCCTTATCCTTGGATATAACCTATGATTTCATTCCTCAATACATGGATATCTATCGTTTAGACACTTACAATGGTAATTAAAGCGATCCCTTAACCCATGTTAATACCTTTTAAATATTGTGTAGTGACTTTTCTCACGATCAAAAGTTCATGGATAAATTATTTACTAGAACCTTTTGAGACAAGGCCTTGCAATGATATTTCTCCTTGCCTCCTTATTCGATTGATTCCTTTCAATAAATTTCCAATTCCTCCATTCAACAATTCCAAAACAATATTGGTCCTAAGATATACTTGACTGATTTGATGCATTATAAACAAGGTCCTAAATAAAAAGTTTCTGATTTCATTGGTAGATTTAAACATTTACATGCTCAAATTTCTTGTGCTATACTTGATATCTATGTGAAAAACATGTTTATTGCAAATTTACAAAAAATATATTAGGGACAATATTTTGTTTTCAGAATTCTCTTCTTTTACTCAATTATGTGCAGTGCTTCATAATTATCAACTTCAAGTGAGTCAATTTGAGAGCGCTACTCCAATGGCTTCGGTTGATAAAGGTGATGCCGCATCACAATCCTTTCATAAGTTTTAAAAACCAAATGGAATCATCAAAATCAATTCTTCATCTAATTATGCAGATGAAAAAGTGGCATCGACATCCAAAGGTGTGGCTCCTTTATCATCTTACTTTAAACCTGCTCGTACTTTTACTCAACTTAATGAATCTTTGCATAATGTGATGATGAAGTGTCTTAATGCTAATATGTTAACACTTCCTCCCATTAACCCAATTTATCCTAAAAAACTTCATTCCAAAAACTTCAAACCCAAAGCTTTTTGTCAAAACCATTGTCAACCTGGTCATGATATTGAAAAATGTTTCCGTTTGAAATCTGTCATCCAAGACCTTATTGATTCCAATGCCATATCTGTTGAAGGTATGAGTGATCAATGAAATAAATTTATAGCACCTCCCAATCAAAACTTGCAAATTTATACTGATCCTTTACCCTCTCATTCCACTCATACCATTGAGTCTACCGTGCCTTTTCTTTTTATGATGAATCTATTGAAGCCAACAATGTGGTTAACCTTATTGATCAAACTGAATCTAAATCTAAACCCAAACCTAAACATGAGATTTCCATTACCTTTGACCCTAGTGAAACTATTAAGGCTCCTGATGGTCCCCTTTACATTGTTGCAAGAGATAATGACCTTCTTTCCTATGACATCTTTACAGATCCCACTTGTATGATGAATGTTATAACTAAAGAACATCTTTTCACAAGACAAACACAACATGATTTCTATGAGAAATTTGATGTGAATATTCAAACTTTTAATAGTTTCACTTATCATACCCCTGGTTCTATAACTTTTCCCATAGAAGTTAGTGGTAAAATTGTAGATGTCAAATTTTTTGTCATCCCAACTTCCGATCAGTTTCAAGTATGACTTGGTATTCCTTGAATCACCTCCATGAGAATTGCAACCTCTCCTATCAGAATTACAAAATCTCTTAGTCCCAGTGATGAATAATTATCTCTTAGGGCTATGTTTTCACAACAATTCTCTTAGTCCTAGTGACAAAAAAATACATGTTAAATACTCAATGTATGTGTTTCCTCGGAAATATGATGATATTTACTTTTATGCTGTGTTTTTGATGTTCATTTATTGTTATGCTTATAAACTGTCTTATGGATCTTGTTTGTTTTGTTTGTACAAAGAGGGATGAAGGCATAGTTACTCATTCATGAGGTCCACATGATGTCTCATTCCCCTTCGCTGCTTGATATTATATATGTATATGTGCTTTGACTGTTGTACTAATGTAGACAAGTACTGGGCATCGACTTCACCTGAATTGGAAGGTCTGAGCATGCCCAAAATTATAAAATATAACCTTGATGGTGATTAAATATGGAGGTAGTCATGTGGCCAAATTGTATTAAGCCATAATTTTCTATAGTATCCCACTAGGATATTATTTCCCAATTTTACCACAGAAATTCAAACAGATAATTTGCATGCAATTATTTTCAATTTATCCAACACATTGTACATAGAAAATATAAAATATCTAGTTGGAATAGAGATTTATGAAATTTGTATTTAAATATTTAGTAGAACAACAAAGATCCAATCATAGTCACAAAACTTACAGTCAAATTGGATTACCATAATTTTTGAATTTGAAGTACAAGTGAGACACCTAAGTGACATCTCCAATAGACAATGGGTTTTAGAAGACTCTTGAAATTCCCTTTATTTATCTTTACATTTTTCCCTTTTTTAAATTTTTATTTGAACTTGGAGGGAAATAATTATAAAGTGACTTCTTATTTTATAATTCACTGTTGACATGAAGTTCACCTAATTTCTTTATTAAATAATTAAAATTCATCATTAAATTTGATATAAATTGACAACTTAGAATTTAATTATTTGTCTTTTCTAATGTCCCAAAAAGGGGACATTACACTCCTCTCTTCCCAGATATTGCTTGTCCTCAAGAAATCTGCACCTACATGTTGAAACCAAATGCTTGGATCCCATATCAACCTAAAGAATGATGCTCTATCAATTCACTGCGCTACTTTGATATAAAAAACAACATGCCTGAAATTGTGAATCCACTCATAAAAAACCCACTGAAGTAATGCTTTGGACATGCCAATGCCAGGATCCCAAATGATTCCACATGCATAATCAGTCAAGTCAACCTGCAATGTGCTTCCACCATGAATGAGAATATCCTCAATCCAACTGAGAACTTCTCTCTAGCTGAAGCCATATATACCTCTAACACGAGATGATGATGGGAGCTCATCATTATGCCAACCTCTATTAGGGAGGAGACGATCCAAATCTCTCCAACTCTCCCAACCAACTGTTGTAGGTAAACGCCTCTCAACAAAATCAAACCTTGAGATAACCATCTCAGTATTACTCCCACAGTCAACAACTGAAACCATGTCATCGATAATTAACCTCCAAGTGAATAATTATTGAATTGTGCCCAAAGAATGTGTCCCAACTAGCTACCTTGAAGTCTGCACAAGCACAAAACTATCATCCACCCTCTACCAAGAACTACCCATCTATCGAACCAAAGAGTCCATCCAATTTATATACAAATCAGAATCTAAACATATGTGTAAGATGATCGAAGAACGTGCAACAATACTAACTCTAGCAATAAAACCACTACAACAATCCTGTGACAAAAAACATCACTAGAAACTACACCTGGGTCCCAAATACTGCTATCAATCCCATCCTCATCACTAAAATAAAAAATATCTTCCCCATCCATATCCAAAAGTGGATTATTAATTATCAAATCAACATCCAACTCAAATAGTGAATTGTCCACAACTTGAATATTGTTCTTTACTCCCAACTCATACTGAAGTTATGGTTGGTTCCAAAATTTATTACTTGATCTTTTGGGACAACTATCCAAGTCATAAGTATGTTGTATGTTATCAAGTTCCTTAATCACTTCCGTGAAAAACTCATTCATTCCTGTGTTCTCTTGTTCCAAAATTTATTACTTGATCTTTTGGGACAACTATCCAAGTCATAAGTATGTTGTATGTTGTCAAGTTCCTTAATCACTTCCGTGAAAAACTCATTCATTCCTGTGTTCTCTTGCTCCCTATACTGATTAGAGACCAAAATCTAATCTCTTGCTTCTTGAAGATAAATCTGCGTACTCTCCAATGTCTTCTGTGTATCGTTAAACTTCCCGATGAGCTTATTAACCTCATATTCCTTTTCCTTCAATTTATCAACATATACTTCAACAACCTTTAAAACATGATACCCGTCTGAAAGTAAAATCAAATAATAAGATTTCATTAATTCAAGAGCCACTTTGACCATCTGCAAGTCGACAACATAAGCATCTCCTTCCATACCCCTTTGACTCTTTTCCACCTGAGCCTTCTTGTAAAGATATTCAGTGATCTAGTGAATGTCATCATAACATACTAAGGCCGCAACAACCATATCATTAGTATCTTTTAACTGATTCTTCAAAGTAAGTTTCTCATCATTGTCATTTTGAAATGCATTTTCTGATTGGTCATCCAAAACATCATCATCCATTAGTGAATTGTTTCTATTAAGTGCCTATGATTCATCACATCTCTCAAGGATGTCATTAGTGTCATTATAATCCTCAAACTCATTATCATCAAAGTCCAAGTTGCTGCTATGTCATCATTGTCAAACAATCTCTTGTCATGTGAAGATTCATAAACTTCGTTGGAAACTTCTTGGGACTCCAATATGCTTTCTCCTTGAGTAAGACCAACCTTATTAAAATGTTTGTCAATGACCACCTCCAAGTCACCAATATAAATATTTATATATCCCTTATTAATAAAAACAGCTGAATCCATCTCCTCACAAGCACTTGTGATATTTTGTTGGAACAAGGCCATGAGATTCATATCTTCTTCATCGCTGGTTAGAACCTCTTTGGCTGACTTTTCCTCTTTACCAACTTCACAATTGTGACTAGGTGTCCAAGTGTCCTGACATGTAAAACAAATATGATCCCTTCTCATTTGGTTCTTACTTTTCTTGGAAGATCCAAAAACCTATAAGCTCATTGAGATTAGTTCATTTTCAGTCAAATGTTGCTTGAACTTCTCAATCTTCTTCTTGATTAATCCTGTTGAGAGCTCATAAGCCATAAGTGACATATTATGCCCCTTTCTCTAGATAGCTAACAAGTTTGATTGTAACCGCTTACAAATATCATCACCCTCATCTAAGATTAAGGAAATGATGGATTGCATACAAGCTCTCTCACATTGTTTGGACGATGTTTGCTGATTCCAATCAAGAAGCATTGAAACATATGAAGAATCAATTTATCACATATGAGATCAAACAAAATGATAAATGGCCTAGCTCTTGCCATAATTTCTAGAATCTTATCCCTCTTACCAAAGGTGGAGGCTTTGATATCATGTAATCCATGTAGGCTCTCCACAATCAGCTGTAGAACCTTTAATAGCATGTCATCATTATAAGGTGCTACATGAGTTGTTATTCATATAATCTCACTAAGACATGAAGCAACTGCAAGTCTGACATCTTCACACGAATGTTCGAATAGCCTCTACTGAACCAAAGAAAGCATTGAGGGCTGCAAAGCCTAATTCAGAAGCCTCCAATATGACCGGTCTACTTTGGACAAATATAAGTCTAATTCCTCCAGCTTGGAAAGAACGTCATTATGAAATTTTATGGACTCTAATTGTACTCCAATCAAATAGAGCCAATTCCCTACTTCCTTTTCTTTCTACAAGTCTCTCAGTTGTTCACCATTAAATGTGTCGTTAAATTCTTTTGAGAAGAGATCACTGTTATGATCTATCATCGTCTTCATTATTATTGGCCCTTTCAGGATGTCTAGATGCTTCTGCTTTGATACTTACCACTGCAAACAACCATCCCAAATCTGACCATTGAAGAGACTATTGTTTGAAGAATGCAGAGACAATTTTCAGAATATGTTGCTGCCACTATATTAGTTTATCGTCTCCCAAAAATTAGTATACAGACTTTCTTATTTCCACTGTAATGTTATATCCCTGTTTGTTCCCAAAATATTTGCAATACCCAACAGATTTCCTGTCTTCTAACATGTGATCATTTTGTCAAATAGTTTGCATAAGTGTTATGAGAAATGTTTGTTGAGCATGGTTTTTGCTGTCCACTTTAAACCACCAATCTATTTTATTAGTTCAGGATTTAACTGAATAGACCCGTGATGTAATAGCAACTTCTCAAAAAATGAAGAAGCCAACATGAAGTTCATTAGCTTAGAATACACATTCCTCCACCTATGAATTGAAGACTATGCTCTTGACCAAATTAATGATCTTTGCAAGAATGATGGGTTGGTTTCTGTCACGAGTGCTTCAGAGGACACTAGGAAGAGACAAAGTCTCAGATTACTTTGCCTCAGTATCTGGAATACTTAGAGTCTCTGTTAAAACCAGAACCCTAGACATCTTCCTTCTGACATCCACTTCATATTTACACTTGAAAAAGTTTCCAGAACCTACCCTAAGAAACCCAAGAGTTCATACAACCCAAGCATAAAATATCAGTTCTCCAAAAACCTATACTACAACTCTTTCACAGGAGGATTTGAAGATAGAATTTGAAAGAGACAACACCTCGATACCTCGATATCAGTTCTCCAATAAAGAGGCATGGAAACTTTAATCATAGGCAAATTCAATCATTCGCTAGGAGTTTCAGACATGCAAATCTTGATACCCAATTTGATGTGTCTATAGTAAGTTTTGAACCAAGGTGGAGATAGAAATATTTAGATACGAGAGCTCAAAATATTCAATGCGAACCTCACAGAATGGTCCAGATTTGATACAGTTGTGGCATATTTAGTCCTGGACCAACAATAACATTTGGAATCCACATGGTAGCTTTGAACCAGTATGAAATCACACCCGTTTCCTTTCCTTATTTGCTTGAATCAATTAGACTTAGTTCCCTGCCAATGTATTTTCTAGTCACGCCCTGAGAGAAATGCCAACAACCCATGACCAATAATTTTAGAAATTAGTGTTTCTTCCAATATTATTCAGTGCTAATTATTTTAATAATTCCTCCCAACTATAAATCTCCTTCCATATGATTCTGCCAACACTGAAATAATTCATGGGCCGACACATATATCTCTATTCTAGAGTCACACCACTTCCAATATCTCACAACAGACTTTAGAAGATCAAAATTAGGGTCAGAAGAAATCTTTTCCAAATTGAACAATATATATTATGCATCACACCAAGACTCAGGTAAAAAGTCAACCCCACAAATATTATGTCAATTTAATTTTTTGAATAAGATAATCTTCATCTCCAATGTCAGATAAAAGCACTTTAGGAATGCAAATACTTTTTTCTACAGAATAAAATAAGCCCTTTTAGACAAATCAGGTTGCTTCTGTTATTCAGGAATCTTCACATGCTGGCAGGAGAACCACCTCTAATACACTTCTAGGATACTATTTCTCAATTTTACCATAGAAATTCAAATAGATAATTTGCATGCAATTGTTTTCAATTTATCTAGCATATTGTATAGAAAAATATAAAATATTCATCTGAAATAGATATTTATGAAAATTGTATTTAAATATTCAGTAGAACAATAAAGATCCAATCATAGTCACAGAACTTACAGTCAGATTAGATTACTAGAAATATGAATTTGAAGTACAAGTGAGACACCTGAGTGATATCTCCAACAAATAAGGGTTTCCATCCACTGCCTCCAAGCTCGAGGGTTTCCTTTCTAAAACTCGCTGAAAGCCAAAGCTTCCCAGAATTCTTGAAGAAAACAAAATCAAACATATACCAAGCATGCTCCAAAATTAAGCCCAAGCTTCTTTTTTATAATCCTTGATAAAGGTTCGAGAAGACTCTTGAAATTCCCTTTATTTGTCTTTACATTTTCCCCCTTTTTTAATTTTTATTTGAACTTGGAGGGAAATAATTATAAAGTGACTTTTTATTTTATAATTCCTTGTTGACATGAAAGTCATTTAATTGCTTTATTAAATATTTAAATTAAGTCGTTATTAAATTTTATATAAATTGACAACTTAAAATTTAATTATTTATTTTTTAATGTCCCAAAAAGGGGACATTACATTGTCGTTCTGACTTTCAGGTGATAATTTTCCCTGATATTCTTATACACCCAATGGTTGTATTTAGGAAACATTTGGCTATGTTTGATATGCATGATTGGATGTATGTAATGATGTATCCCTATATTGTAACATAACCATTTCACATGTTCTTTTGTCTCTGTTGCTTAGTATAGCCAATTTTTGAGTTTGGCGTAATTGTTGTCGCCGAGTAGTTTTTGAGAGAATTTTATTATTTTGAGGCTTTAATATTTTAATTGGAGGACCTTTGTATTTATTTATTTGTTGATGAAATAATATGAATATTTAGGAATTATATTTTTATGTTGAGTTTAATTCATTTCAAACATGGGATAATAGTGTCTTTTCACGTCATTTAGATAACTGACTTTTACGAGAATTTTAGGGATTGTCTTAAAAAAAATACCTAAGAGATTTGAATTTGCTTGGGTGGGAAAGATTTTGGAAAAGAAAAATTGTGCGTATTGCTTCATTGGATTTCTTGGGTAGGTCTTTTCTTCTCCACATTTTAGCTTGTTTTGTGGAGTGTGCAACCTTCTCTAACCATTTGAAGGGTTTTCTTGGCTTTTGAAAGGTATGTCTACCCTCTTCAATTCTTGGTTTGAATCCATATTTGTTTGGTTGCAAATTTTCTTAGAGGTTGAAATATGATTTCTAAGGATGCATTTGAAATATTTTTGGAAGAAATTTATAATATGGTATTGAATTTGTATGCATTATTGGCAAATGAGGGTTTTACACATTTTTAAAAGTCACGGAGCCTTAATTTTGATGTTTTGAGAATATGTAAATATATTTTTGGGATGTGTATGATGCAAGCGCAAATGGGTTTTTACCATTTCTTGATATTTGAAAGTTCAATTTTTTATGAATTTGGCCGCGTCATGCCCCAAATTTGAGTTAATGCCTTTGTGAACCTTAAACGATTATATCATTTCAAAATTGGATTGTTGTGTCTATTTGAGGGTGATGGAAACCCTATGGTTGATTTGTATTTGATTCTCACCCTTTAATGAGGTCATTTGTGTGCATGAGAATGTTTAAAAAAAGAGTTTTGGCTCTTGTGAATGCATGTGAAAACCAATGGCTTTAACCCCGCATAGATGAGATGGATATAATGGTGCCAAGGGACTATTAGACAAACTGCCATGTGTGTGTGACCTTATTAGATTTCCATGTGTGTGTATGTTGAGTGGATGTGTAGCCAATTTTCGGAGTGGCTCTCAAAAGGGGGATCGAGGCACAAAAGGGACACTAGGGTAACCCATTGTAGAGTACTTAATCAAGTGATCAAATAATTAAATTAATGGGTTAAAACACTTAATCAAGATAAGTAAATTTGTGTAGGCCTGGAGAGTGACCAACCATATTTGAGTAGGCCTGGAGTGTGATTGACCATAGATGCCTCCTACATGCCTTGTTGGCTCCCATTAGCCAAGGACGTAGTGGAGAAGTGCCAAGGTGTACCAACATGTCAATAACATCATCTCCACAAGACAATTTCTTGGCATTACATGGGCCAGATGGACATGCGATAACACTCCCATTCTTGAACTACACACACCTTTTGATTTCCTTGTGAGTTAGTAGATATGTGTAGTTGTGTTTGTGGATCTTGCACATTGGTAATGGTCTTGACCTTGCTTGTAATTCACCCAAATGTGCGTGGAAGTGATATTTTCAATTTAGTGTGGTCATGCTTTCGCAAGATGCATTGTGTTGTAGTCTCTTTTGTGTGTATACCCTGTATGTGTACCTTGCTTGTGTGTGTGGGCCACATGGTTATCTCCATGAGCATGGTGGGAGAGGGCCCGAGGGTTCCTCATAGTTAAGTGGCATGACCGATCGCTATTGAAGATTGGTGTATAGGTTTTTTTGCGGTCCAAGATAGTTCTTGTATCCTTCCTAGACTGACTTGTATCTCATGACTTGTATCCTTGTAATTATTTTCATGCCTTGTATCTTTATGTTATACTTTGATTGTATGTACTTGCTCATTTAGATATTGATTTGTAATGTTGAATTGGATAGCATAGATTACGATATCATGGAGTAGTAGTTAGCATCATGCTCATATAATATTGTAGATTATGATGTAACACTCTATTTGGATGTTTATGGATCTCCTTGCATGGTTCTGGAATTACTTTGTAAGTATAAACTATATGATCGTAAGTTAGCCTTTAGTGAGAATCCTTGTGTTCGTAATGGACTTAGGTGTTGCAATTATATTAGAGTTAAATCAAATAGTCCTGAAGGATAGGTATTTGGCCTTAATTTATGATTTGGATCCTTGTTTTGAGGCCTCGGAAGCTAGATTAGCATCTCTGGTTGTCTCCTGACACTTTTGCTTCGCTGATTTGAGGTTGTCTAGACCCTGAAATTTGCCTAACTCTATTTTGGTGCCTTTGCTTCCCGATCACCATTTAAGAAAATTAACGTGTCTGCCCTCAATTAGTGTCTCTGCCTCATTGGATTGGACTAAGACTTCTCAGTTTTGGTAGGGAATTACTGGCGGTCGATGCCTATGTTTTTGGGATCGATGTTTTCGCCAATCAACACCTATTCTTGCTTTGGCGTCTCTGCAATATTTTCTTCGTGAGATTTATTTTGGATTTTGGAACATTTTAGACTTGCATCTTTTGTATTTCCTAGTTGACCCTTACCTTGATCAATGGTTTATATATGGTCAATTATGGTATAACCTCGTGACATGATTTTATCTCAGGTTCTATATTTTAGTTACCATTGGACCCTTGGATGATTTGAATGGACGTTCCTTATGTTGATTTTTCTGAATCAGATCTCAACATCTTGATATTAAATCATCTTTATTTTTATCTATATATCTGATTGAGAGTAGGCTACAACATCAATGTTAGAAATTAATCATTTCTCATATCTACATGTAGAGATTTCATTGAAATTTAATAGAGATAAATCAATATAGAAACTAGATCCTTGGTAGTCATTAAAATTTATTAATAGTAAGAATATTGATGACTACCAATTTCCAATAGTTCTAAAAAAAATAACTTCGAAATAGGTGAGGTTACCCTTATTGAAAACCTAAACTAAAAATTAGGATAAATTAAACACACTATAAAATATGCATAACACTTCATATTTTGGATTTGTGCAAATTTGGCTTGTGGGAAGGGTTTTTATACACTCAAATATAAATAAAATGTTGGAAACTAAGAGTATAAATTAAACCAAATAGATATAAGAATTCCACTAAATTCAATAGAGGATAATAAAACAAACTTATAATCACCCTTCAATGCATGCATATATGTGACACACGATTTATAGAAATAGGAAGATAAACTCATTCACAAAAATCTCTAGTTCAATATATTCTTCATTCTCCAAAAGGAAAAAGTTTATTCCATCTCTACAACTTCTACATAAAAGGCCACAAGTCCATGTTCAATGTTCAAACTTACACTATATAAGTCACATGAATCTTCTACTTCCCTCCATGACCATTCACATTCCTATGCAATGATTTTAAAAATAGATCTTATTTGGCCCTCTTGGGAGAAGTTGGATTGATGCAACAACATCAAGGGTGTCAGAGAAATATTGCATCACCCAAAAATATTGTTTCTTTTTGCATCAAGGACTAAAAATGCAAAGGTTACTATATTTACTAAGTTTCCATTTACGCAAGTATGTACACAAAATCTTACCCAAACCTCCTAAATGATGAAATGAATCCAATGGAGAAAGAATTGTCTCAATATCATGTTGTATTCAACATATATTAAAGTTTTTTGTTTAGAAAAATTTCACCAATACAATTTAAAATTCAAATTTGTGGCCCTTAGAAGCCTCGTACAGGTTCGAAAGTTGAACTTTGCACAACTTGGTGTCATGAATAGTTTTACCATCTTTCCAATGATATATAATAATTGAAGATTCAAAAGTTGGATCGAAATTATTGTTCTTGTAAGTTGTTCTACCAAAATCCAAATTTCCAATTTCTAATAAAATATCTTTTTGAGCGAGAAGATGGACTCTAGGATTTCTAGTGCCCAAAATGGGAGTTACACTTTCTAGAACATTCTAGGGCAGTTATACTTTCAAAGATAAATAAGGCAAACAAGCATGTTTATAGAGGATAGCTCAGTAGTGCAAATTGTGGCTCCAGCTTGTAGATTTTTCTAAAAAATAGATTTATACTAATAAAAAGCTCATATGATTCTAGCTTGTAATTTCTGAGTATTGTAATCATTTTCATGAAAGTAATAGAGATTAGTTGTTTCTCTCTTGTATTTGTTCGATTAATCTCTTTGTTCCATGTGTGTGTGTTGGGTGGAGTAGTCCATCATCATGGATGCATGAAAAGAGTTTCCAACTTGGAGAAGTCTTCAACCACTATCAATTACCCTCTTTCTCCTCGTCAATTTAAATTAAGCGATACTAGGGCATCTAAAGTGGAGGCATCTACTTGTATTTTATTCTAGTTTCAACCTACTCCCTTTCATACCCCTCTCTCTTGGATGATATTTATACAAAGATGGCATTATTTGTGAAGGTAGAGGTTGCTTCAAAGGAGATAGTGTAGGATATTTACTTGGATAAAAGGGTTGAGTATGTGTAATGCTCCTATGACGATAATATTTTACAGTAGCAAGGGTCCCTTTAAATAGGTGGGTTTCACTTTGAGAGATATGTTTTCTCAATAGGAGGTGAATGTGATTTTGTGGAGATGAAGAAGAGGAAGTTGTATTTTTTTTCTTAAGTACTGCAAAAAAAATTGACAATGAGTTTACACTTCATTGATGTGTCCTCTAAAGGTTCATGTCCCAAGGCCTCAACATTTACTATCTAATTTGCATGTGATTGTATATTTTGAAATACATAAGTAGAGAAAGTTTTCTTCTATTTATGTGATGTCATAGTCCTTTTCTTCTTCTTTGATGACCCTTTTCTAGTTTCTATTTACTTTTTAAACTAATTTTTTAACCATAAGATGCCACACTTCACTACATTTTGAATCTTATGTATATTCAACTTGTATTCTAGAATGGACCAATTTAAATTTTTTAATTGGGTTATCATACACATGTTGATCTTTGTATACAAGATCCAAAACTTTGCCATCATTTGATATTCCTTGGGTACATCTTTGTTAGGATTGGATAATACTGAGAGGGGGGTGATTCAGTATTACTATACTTAATTAAATTCTTTAACCAATTAAACATTAACCATAAGCTTGCAGAAATGAAAAGAACATAAGAAAATAACAAAGAACTCATAACACCATTATTTGTTGTCGAGGAAACCCTGGCCAAGGGAAAATCCCGGTGGGGATGATATCCACAAGCATGCACTAAAGTATAGTGTCCCTGTTAGGAGACCTAGCCCTGTTAGGAGCTGAATATTACATAGTACATTTCCTTGTTAAAGGACTTACAACCCTGTTAAAGGTGCACAACACCCTGTTAGGGGCCAACTGAGCATATAGCTCTACAATAAAATTTTGTTTACAAAATGTTCTCAGTAAAGAACAATAACAAGCATCTCTAATGCTTAGATAGCTCATGTTTATAGCTCATCAATGATCTCTGTCATCCTCTACTCTGAAATTCACATCTATATCATCTCATCAATCCATATCACACACTTTACTTCCACAAAAACATCCTACATATATATCTTTTTCTTTCACCAAGTCGGCTCTCAATGCAAATATTATATAGTCGGCTCTCAATACAAAATACATTTAATAAATTAAATATTAAATGCATAGTTGACGCTCTTACATAGTCAAATTATAGGTTATCATCAACCATAATCCAACTCTGATTTCCAGGAGTCCATGTCATACTCCCTTAATCATCGCTATTGTCCAACTGCTCTGTATCACTGTTCTGCTGCAGTCTGTTTGTCTTCAATTCTCTCTAACTCGCTGTAAACATTACCAAAACAAAATTGATCTTAGGTGGAGGTCACACATACCCCATACTGTCTTCCTCTAAGCTCGCATGTCATAATTCATTGATCTCGATCTTTGATACCCAAAATACTTCTGTATCTCTGCTTCTGTACTTAGTCAATTTCTGAGTTAGCAAAACTTAACTTTATAGGAATCAATCTATAAACCAGATGTGTTGCCATAAATGACAACCAAAAAGTGAATCACTTTACCCAAAATTGATCACTTTCCAACAATCTCTCCCTTTGGCATTGATGGAAACACTTAACAAAAAAATGACTAAGTGTTCCAACAAAACAAAACAAAACTATCTCCTTTGTTTTCTCTCCTTCCTTATTAATTCATTCTTATCTCTTCTCCCATTCATTCTTATCTATTCTCCCATTCATTTTTTCTTCTCTTCTCCCCCTTTGACAAAAATGACAAAGGTGCATTCAAAATAATAGGATTAGTGCTTGTTCACCAGTTTCAGAATATCTTGAAAGGAATCTTCCAAGATCTTCACTTCTATACTCCATGTTTTAAACAATATTTGACTAACATGAATTAGTCCATTCAATGCAAATGATGCGGTCTCTTCTTATTTCACCTATGTAGGCATAGAATTAGTCAATGACTCTGTAACTTTCTCTAAGTCTGATAGATGTGCCTTAAGTATGGATAGCTTAGGAGTGATTAAACTCTTCAACAAATTGAATCTCGTTAATACTCTCCCTTTCTCAATATCCAATACACTGAGTTTTGCCAAAATTCTTGTTACTTCCTTGTCTAACTCCTTTATAGATTGTGAAGAGGTTTCACAACTGTCCATCATATTGTTCAGAGTTGCCCTCTCCTTGGCAATAATGTCTTCAACGTTCTGAACATGCCTAATAGGATTCATACAGTAACTAAAAAGTTTCCTTTAATATGCAATGCAACTCTTTGCATTTGTCAAACAAGTTTTCAGAATGCCCAAGTCCCATGCAATGGACTGGCAAACTTCATAAAGTTTCTTCTCCGAATAGTTCTTTTCTGCCTTCTCTTCTGCAATCTTTATCAAATTCTCATAATATCCATCACATTCATCAAGTGTTATCTTTATATTTTCAATGTCATCTCTGTGCTGGAAAACAATAGGTACTGGAAGCAATTTGTTCACAGTATCAATTTCCCTGGTAATTACTTTAGCCTTTTGACAACCTTTCTGTTCTGATCTTTCTTTGACTTTAGTTAGTGCAGTAAAAGCTAATTTTACTAGCTCATCTTCATCCATGTAGTCAACATTAACTTCTGTTGTTTTATCTTTGCTTGCCAACAATGAGATGGAGGAAGTGTTTACCTCTTTCTTTTCATCCTCTTTCTGTTCTTCCTTCTCCTCTGTCTGCTCTTCTTCCTCTTTCTGCTCTGATTCATCTGCAATAGTGTTGTCCACATTCCCTGCAAATGGGTCCTTTTCATCATGTGATGTATCACGTGTCATAGGAACACCAGAAACATAGAAATCTAGTTGTGAATCAGCTTTGCTCTTCTTAGTATTTGCCTCAGCTATCTTTGAACTTTCTCCCATTCCTAATGGTGTAGGCGAAGTGGTTTTAGGAGGTGGAGGCTTCTCAGGAGTAGTGTTCATTAATATTTTCTCTAGTGCCTTCTGAGTTTCCTCAGTGACTTCATCATATTTTCTTGCCATGATTTTCAGCAGTCTTGCCTTAGTCGTCAACAAAGGTTTCAATTCCTTGAATACTCTCTCTCTTTCTTGTAAAGATATCACAGGCAACATGTTGTCAATTTCCTGATTCCTGATTGTTTCATCTTCAATTTGAGCTAACTGTTTCCTTGTCTCTAATCTCCCATAAAGTTCTTTAGGTATGCTGCCCTCAATTTCCAATAGAGTCTTTCTGAAAACAAGTAGGTGATTAACTACAACATCTTCAATTTTCTATTTGTCACTCTCATCATACCTGTCATAGTATTTTTCAATTGAAACTAGCTTCCCTTGTTATATATATCTCTTCTCTATCATCTTCAAGTTAGGATTCCATACTTGATTACCCTTCTCAGGTTTCTTCTCTCTTCTCTCGCTGTGCTTGGTTCCATAGATGATGTTTGCTTGCTAGATCTGGTGTTTACTCTAAGAGTAATGTTTTCAGTTTGTGATGTTTTCTGTGATGGAGGAGGTGGACTGTCTACCATTAGCATTTCAGGAGTGGGAAGGGTTGTATTACTAGCACTTGCCAAACTAGAAGATCGCTCTGCCATTTTCTTTTTCACTTCTTTAAACTCTTCTTCTGTCAATCCTGCCTTAACACCACATTCATGTATAATGTTATCAATTTTCCTTTTCCTCAGACCTCTAGTCTATTCCTCTCTTACCTTAGTTGATTTCTCCTCATATGTACCCCATCTTTCTTCTGACGTATCAATCTCAGATGCAAGAACATGTTCAACTTGCATGGTCAATACCTCTGAACTTACTTCATATCCCATTGGATAACACCATTTATTTCTAGGAGTAACTGCCTCAAAGCATACACAATCAGTTTCAACCATGAAATAGATTGTATCCTTGTATTTTCAACAATGCTTTCATGTAATCTGTATCTAGTTTTCATTTGCCTCTGAAGGATCTTAATCATACCAAACAATTCCCCATCAACCCATGTTCTGTTATGTCTTCTGTAGCTATGTGAAACCTGAATACTAGTAGGTATCCCTTTTCTCCAACCACTAGGGTGCATGCCAGGAAATTTGTGTTCAATGTGTATAAACATCTGCATCAATAGTGAGCCAAATCTGAAGGTCTTTGATTTGTCTTTCTTTATCAGTTTAATATTCTCCAGAAAATTGTTGTGCCAATACTTCACATAGGTTATATTTCACATTTTCTTTCACCATTCTCCAAGCCATCATAATGACTCCTGCAGATACCGAATTAGGTCTACTGTTGTAGTAGAATTTGTAGCCAAGTATCATAGAGATTAATCTCACATATTGCTAAAAGATGTCATTTACTGTCATTGCTCGCCTGTCCCATTTTGAGTGAGTTAGGGTTTTGACTTCTTTCTTCACATGTTTTTCTGCAATAGGAATGATGCCAGTGTTGTCCAGTCCAGTAATCTCATGAATTAAGTCACTACAGATCTTCACAGGTTGTTTGCCTATCCAAAGGAACTGATCATGTACTCTACTCAACAATATCTTGATCCATTCTATTTTGTCAAATTCATACAAGTCCAAAATTTTCATTATGCTCAACTGATCAATGTGTTTGTATTCATCTCTCATAATTCCTTTCTCAGTCATATATTCTATCTCAGTGGAAATCTCATCAGTACCAAGTATATCATACTTACAATGAATGTAAGCCCTAATATCTTCTATGTGCAATACGCCATAAGAGGTTTGAGAAAATGCTCCTTTGGGATCTTCCTCACAGGACTTGAATGGATGTTTCTTGAATTTATACCTAGGTCGATCTACAACATCGTAAATAATAGGTGCATCCATAGCTAGATGATGTAAATACCTCAATTCTACTAAATTATGAGTTTTTGCTTCAATCGATCACGCATGACAATTGTAGAATAGACTGAGTTCCTTCGCTCTCTGATCTCCTTAGGTTGCTCTTGTCAAATGGTAAAGAAATAGATCATAGTATGGTGTTTTATACAAGTTTAACTTAGAAGGGTTTATTTTACTCAATACTGTCCAATCGGCTGTAAATATCACGATCACATTGTATATGCATCGGCTGGTGTTGCGCTCTTAGATGTATACTGCATTATGTCGGCCATGTTCATACCTAAGTTTGCTTGAGCTCAATCCAAAATTTTGGGGCTAGATATATTCTGATATCTGTATCCAATGCTTCCCCTAAGGGCATGATCGGCCAATTAGGTTGATTCTGCTTTGCTGCCATCAGGCGAAGATCTAGTAGCATCTAATGTCTCTCCCTGAACTAGTGCCTCATTAGTTTCTTTGATCTTCCAAATTTTACCATTGTTGTTATCTTCTACTTTCTTGAAACAACTATCAAAATCATTCTTCAAATCTGCAACACTCTTGCCAATATCACTTCCACTCTTCTGTGAATTCATAGGAGGTGGTACTCTTCTGTGATTTACTCTCTTATACTTGCAAAACTTTGCTATATGTCCTGGATTATTGCATTTGTAACATATATGAGGTCTTCATTCCTGATTTTCTTGCAGCTTACAATACTTCACAATGTGTCCAAGATTATGGAATTTATAGCATGTAGGTTCTCTTCCATTGTCTTTTTTATTTCCATGTTGATTAGGTTTCCTGCATTCTTCTTTCTTGTGCCCATATCCATTGCAATTAAAACAATAACCAGAAAATTTTTTAAAAGGGGCATTACCTCTGCAGTCTCTCTTAATGTGTCCAAATTTGTTACAACCAAAGCATCTACCTTTGAAGGGTATGATTTGCTCTCTAGGTTCTTCAATAGGAGGTTTTTCAGCATCAATCTTCTCATCAGATTTCTCTTCTTGTTTCTTTGAGCATTTAGCTTCATTGAAGCCAATACCAGTCATATCACCTTTAGGTTTCTGTCTGTCTCTTTGTTCATCGATCAAATCACCGTTGGCGTAAAGTTTCTCAATGTGTTTCTTTGCTTCAACAAGTTCACCTTTTATGATCTGATTGTATTTCTCCAGTTCTAGATACTTGTTCTTGTAGTTGTTAGCCTCATTCTTCATTTGATGTAATGCACTGTTTAGAGATTCTTCAACTTTCTTCTTAGCATCCTTCTATATCTAAATTTATTTAGTCATAGCCTCATTCTCAAGTTTCAGGGTTTCATTTTCTTATTTAAGTTGCTTTATCTAATCTGAATTATCTTCATCTAAATCCTCTTTTATATGAACCATAAGATCTTGTCTTTGACTTCTGGAAAGTTCAAGCCATGCCTTGAGTTTCTTTATAAATTTCTCAGCTCTTCGAATGTTGAATCTCAATTCTCAATTCTTTTCTTTTGCTTTGTTAAGGTCTTCAAGTGCAGCATCAAAGTTTTCTTGCAAACTATCCAAATCCATTATGATCTCCCTTAAGTTGTTAGACTTTCTATCCAAGGGCCAAAAGCTCTGATACCAATTGTTAGGATTGGATAATACTGAGACGGGGGTGAGTCAGTATTACTGTACTTAATTAAATTCTTCAACCAATTAAACATTAACCATAAGCTTGCAGAAATGAAATGAACATAAGAAAATAACACAGAACTCATAACACCATTATTTGTTGTCGAGGAAACCCTGGCCAAGGGAAAACCCTGGTGGGGATGATACCCACAAGCATGAACTAAAGTATAGTGTCCATGTTAGGAGACCTAGCCTTGTTAGGAGCTGAATATTACATAGTACATTTCCTTGTTAAAGGAATTACAACCTTGTTAAATGTTCACAACACCCTGTTAGGGGCCAACTGAGCATACAACTCTACAATAAAATTCTGTTTACAAAATGTTCTCAGTAAAGAACAATAACAAGCATCTCTAATACTTAGATATTTCCTATTTATAGCTCACCAATGATCTCTTTCATCCTCTGCTCTTAAATTCGCATCTATATCATCTCATCAATCCATATCACACACTTTACTTCCACAAAAATATCTTACATATATATCTTTCTCTTTCACCAAGTCGGCTCTCAATGCAAATATTATATAGTTGGCTCTCAATACAAAATACATTTAATAAAGTAAATATTAAATGCATAGTCGACGCTCTTACATAGTCAAAGTATAGGTTATCATCAACCATAATCCAACTCTTATTTCCAGGAGTCCACGTCATACTCCCTTAATCATTGCTACTGTCCAACTACTCTGTATCACTATTCTGCTGCAGTCTGTCTGTCTTCAATTCTCTCTAACTCGCTGTAAACATTACCAAAACAAAATCAATCTTAGGTGGAGGTCACACATACCACATATTGTCTTCATCTAAGCTCGCATGTCATAATTCATCGATCTTGATCTTCGATACCCAAAATACTTCTGTATCTCTGCTTCTGTACTTAGTCAATTTATGAGTTAGCAAAACTTAAATTTATAGGAATTGATCTGTAAACTAGATGTGTTGCCATAAATGAAAACCAAAAAGTGAATCACTTTACCCAAAATTGATCACTTGCCAACAATCTTTTATCCAAAAATCAAATTTGGCATTTTGTAAGGTTGAGTAACCTATTTTCACACCTCGTGCTCAACATCACAGTCAACTCAAAAGTGTAGAAGACTTAGCTTGTGTGCACACAATAGTCTATCTCAATTTTTATGAACCCCTAGGATCAAACAACACTGTCCTTTCAAAAGGGTAAAATGTTAAGTGGCAAGTTCTATTTTAGCACCTATTGCACTCACTAAGTTTGGGCAAGTGTAATAGCTAGTGGAAATTGGATGCTTGATTTATGCTTGTGAGATAAGATCTTTTGATCCTCCACTAGTTGTCATTATAACTCCAATTAGACCATTATCACACAAAAATATCTTGGAAATTGATATGGAGCACTAGTAAATCGTCAAACTGTAATGTATGAGATAGTAGGAAATTCAATAAAGTAATTCCCCTATAGAGTGGTAGTTGACATTGTTTTGAGTAATATTCATTTGTTAAGGTCAATTTTCAATATCTTGATCGTGAAAAAATACTAGTTTCATTCAACCTCCAAAAACATTTGACATTTTTTGAGCTCAAGTTGAAGGTGGTGCTCATAAACTTGTTTTTGTTCATTGTCCACATCTCCTCTTCCTAACCTAGACAACATTTCCCTTCTAGTAATTGAATATAATAGGTAGGATGTCACGTAAAATTTCTTCAAACCAATAAATTCAACAATTTGATTGACCTTAGTGTCGCAATCAATGAACTCCTTTCCATCTAGAATTCTAGAAATAAACTAAAACATCCATGAATGAAACTCTCTAATCATCAAATCCCTTAAATTTTTGTTAAACAAGCTAATTAAACCACTTATTTCCTAAAGAAACTCACCCTAGTGGAGCAATTAAGAATTCTAGAAGTCATAATCCTTTCCTTTACAAGTCAACACTCATTGAATATCCAAATGCACTACTCAATTTTGCTCATAAACTATCTAACTAATTCAATTGTTATTTCTACATACTTATTGGTGCAGGAGCACCAAGGACAATCAACCCAACCATGAAGATATCAAAGACATTCAGTAAAGACCAGAGGAATGGTATACACAATCAAAGTCCTAAGAAGATCAATTGAAAGGTCTTAGAGCCTATAATGGCTTTCAATATCATATGATTGTAATTATGTCAATATAGTCCTAAAAGGGCTAATTATGCATTGTAAGTGGACCAATAGTGTCCAAGAGTCAAATTGTGTTCCAAGAGTCTAGAATAGGTCACTGATTAAGTTTATGCATTAGAGGTCACTAGATTGGAGTTTGCAATTTAATAAAGTCATTTTCAAAGTTTACAAATTCAAATATTTGAAATCAAACGACTAAGAAGAGTTTAGGAGGGAAATTGGTTCTCTCTATGTTTTAACCTTAATTAATCAAACCAATGACCCAAGTTGGTTACAATTGGTTGTAGGATGTCTATAAGTGTTGATAAGAATTGCTCTGTATGGGCATTCAAGGAAGGTGTATAGACTGCTGCAGAGATAAGCAATAAACCTTCAAATTTCTTGCAAATTGATTCATTCCAAGTCTTGTATTCAGTAAGTTTGGTATTCATGCATTGAAAGGTTATTATTTTAACCATTTTAAGTTAATTTTAATGAGATCATTGTTGCATTGAAAGGTCTATACACCTGGGGTTGTGAAAAGCCACAGTTTAAGGTTAAATAACTGTCACAATTTTGTTTTCTCAATAAGGACTGATCATTCCATGGACTCTTAGGCCTATAATTCATGGAATTTTATTAACATAACATGTATCATAAGAATTTGACAGAATAATGTGCAGGTAGTGTGAAGAGAGGGTGATCACCAATGTTGTGGTTGAAGAAAACTATTGAAATTGCTTGGAATGCTATAGCAGAAAGAGATCATACTTAACAACAGGGGTGTTTTGTGATTGGAAGTGATTGAGTATGTTGACAAAAAGGTGAATCCATCACCAATTGTGCTTGGAAGTGTTGGGAAGGTAGAGATTTGAAAAGCCCTAGAAATAAGGGTTTGGAGTGGTAAATTTGGGGCTTTTGATGTTACAGTGGGTTTGGGGTTAATTCCTTTTGGGTTTGTATCTTTTGGAACATAATAAGTGACTACCTAGAGTTTGGAGTCTTGGTAGTAAAGAAAACATATACTTCCTTTGTTATATTGCCCATTTTTATGCATTTTTTAGATTCACAGTCTGAGCACATAAGCATACTCTCCAAAATAACAGTAGTCAAGTCTTTGACATGTTTTAGTACTTTGAAAAGAGTGTCTATAAATGTAATCAATTTGCTAATTGTTTTGCAAAAAGTTGGAGTTAGTAGCTTAAGAAGGTCGTTGTAGGGTTACTAGATTGGCAATTAGGCCTCTGGGAAAGTTTTGTAGAAACTTGAAGAATTGGAGCGTGGGAGTGACTTGAAACCTTGAAATCCTTTTAATCCAAGTAAATCATACCCAAGATCACTAAATCTATCACTTGGTAACTTTGTGGAGAGTTCTTGTTAGTTGGAGTCAATTGAAGCACTTGAAGGTTTGGGAATAGTAGTTAGCTTTCTCCAATCTTTAAACTTGTAGTTAGCCTATTTCATCCACCACCTTTATTATCTCTGCACCAAGTGGTATCAGAGCCTAGGTAAGGTCTTGTGGAAAGGTTGTGTGTGGTCTTGAGAACCTTGGTAATTTGGATCCTTAGTTAGCCCTTGGAGTTGAAGTATCCTTTGAGGAGAAGCACTTGAGTGGATCCAACTTGTCAAGGAGATCAAGAACCATGTCTGAAGGAGAAGAAGAGTTGCCCACAAGGATGAAAAAAATGGATTTGGAAAGGATATAAAAGAGAAATTGGCAGATAACAAGAGGTTGAAGGCTACATTGGAACCAAAAGAGAAGGAGAACAATGAGAAGGACAAGATGATGAAAACAATGATGGAGAGACTCTCAACATTTGAGAAGAGGGATAAAAGCATCAGACTGGATGAGGAAATGGAAGAAGAAGGAGAGGAAGAAGAGATACCCCAAGAGGAATAAAAATTAGATCCTAAAGATCTAAGGATGGCTAGGTTTTCAAAAGCCATAAAGAGTGGAGATACAAGGGCAAGAGCAGATTTGCCTACGTATGGAGGAAAGATGGGTGATGAAGAGTTGATAGATTGGTTCAGTTCCATTGAGAATTTCTTTGAATGTGAAGATGTTGAGGAAGGACATAAGTTGAATATTGCAAAGTCAAAGTTGAGGGGACACGCTCTACTATGGTGGTATTGTGTTCAAGCAGAGAGATGGAAGAATGGGAAGCCCTATATCACATCTTGGTATACTATGATGGATAAGTTGAAGGCAAAATTTTTTCCCAATGATTATAGGGTGCAACTATACAAGAAGTTGTAGGGTCTAAAGCAAAAAGACATGGATGTACAGAGGTACACTGAAGAGTTTCATAAGTTGGACATAAGGGTGAGTCATGAGGAAGATGTTGAAGAAAAGATTGCAAGGTACATGGGGGGACTTAGGTTGAACATCCAAGATGAACTTAGTCTTGCTACCCCTAGATCAGTTGAGGAGTGTTATAAATTTTCCATAAAGGCTGAGGAGAAGATAAAGAGAAAGAAAGAAATACAAAGCAGTGCAAGAGGAGGATATTCTATGAGAGGAAGATGTGGTAGAGGTAATACTGATTTTCAGAACAACAGTGATAGAGACAAGGATAAGCCATACACATCAGAGACAAAAGAATGATATAGAGGAAGAAGAAGTGGAGGAAGATGAAGTGGAGTGTTTACAAGAAGGTGTTTCACTTGTAATGAAGTGGATCATCAATCCTTTATATGTCCTAAATGGACTGAGGACAAAGGCAGGGATAAGAGAGTCAATTTCATCCAAGAAGAACCAAGAGAGGAGGAGGAATCCAGAACACTATTGGCTTTACCAGAAGAAGGTGAATGTTTGTTGATGGGAAGAGGACAACCAATACAAGAAACAAGCATCTTCAAGATCAAATATCTAATTCATGGTAAGATCTACAGTTTACTTATTGATTCAGGTGCTTCACATAATTTGGTTTCAAAGGAGGTTATCCACTGGTTGTAGTTGCAAAATTTTCCACATCCAAATCCATACTATGCAACTTGGGTGAGTAAGGATCAAGACATACTTGTGAAGGATCAAGTTATTCTAAATTTTTCAATTGGTCCATATTCTGATAATATTTTATGTGATGTTTTGGATATGAGTTGTGGGCATGTCATCTTGGGTAGACCTTGGCAATTTGCTAGGAGGGTTGTGCATGATGTTTTTACCAATACATATCTAGTGCATAAAGGGAGAATAACTTACAAAATCAATCCACTTCTCAAGGATGAAATGAAGGATGTAGTTATGTGTTTTGGCAATGATATTTCAGTACATGGACATGGCCGTTTGCATTATGATACTGGTTGGTGTACGAAGGAGTTGAAGATTGAGGGACAAGATAGTCCAAGGAAGAAAGGACTGATTGAACAAACTTTTATGTTGATTGGGACAGTGAAGCATATCATTGATAAGCCAAGGAATGTTGGTGAGAATGGTAGTAGGCAGGGTCAACATGACTCACACAAGAAGTCACAAGTGCAGGCAGCCACCAAGCAACACTGTCATCCACAAGGACAGTTAGTAAATAACAATTTTTCTTCTAATACTTTGTGTGTGACTGCAGGTTTGAAAAATGTGATAAAGAAGGCCACTTTGGGGGACTTTTGGCTCACTATGCCTCTGATTGATTCAAGGACTGAAAGGAGGACAAGCAAGAGCAACTCTCGGGACAAGAGTTTCATTGGAGGAGGGGAGTATGGTGTAGGAGCACCAAGGACAATCAACCCAACCATGGAAACCATGAAGATCTCAAAGACATTCAGTAAAGACCAGAGGAATGGTATACACAATCAGAGCCGTAAGAAGATCAATTGGAAGGTCTTAGAGCCTATAATGACTTTCAATATCACATGATTGTAATTATGTCAATATAGTCCTAAAAGGTCTAATTATGCATTATAAGTGAACCAATAGTGTCCAAGAGTCAAATTGTGTTCCAAGAGTCTAAAATAGGTCACTGAATAAGTTTAAGACATTAGAGGTCATTAGATTGGAGTTTGGCATTTAATAAAGTCATTTTGAAAGTTAACAAATTCAAATATTTGAAATCAATCGGCTAATAGGAGTTTAGGAGGGAAAGTGGTTCTCTCTATGTTTTAACCTTAAACTAATCAGACCAATGACCCAAGTTCATTACAATTGGTTTTAGGATGTCTATAAGTGCTGATAAGAATTGCTCTATACGGGCATTCAAGGAAGGTGTACGGATTGTTGCAAAGATAAGCAATAAAACTTCAAATTTCTTGCAAATTGATTAATTCCAAGTCTTGTATTCAGTAAGTTTGGTATTCATGCAGTCAAAGGTTATTCTTTTAACCATTTTAAGTTAATTTGAATGAGATCATTGTTGCATTGAAAGGTCTGTATGCCTGGGGTTGTGAAAACCCACAGTTTAAGGTTAAATAATTGTCACAATTTTGTTTTCTCAATAAGGACTGATCATTCCATGGACTCTTAGGCGTGGAATCCATGGAATGTTATTAACATAACATGTATCATAATATTTTGACAGAATAATGTGCAGTTAGTGTGAAGAGAGGGTAATCACCAATGTTGTGGTTGAAGAAAACTATTGAAATTGCTTGGAATGCTATATCAGCAGAAGATTGGGCTTAACAGGAGGGGTGTTTTGTGATTGGAAGTGATTGAAAATGTTGAGCACAAGGCGAATCCATCACCAATTGTGCTTGGAAGTGTTGGGAAGGTAGAGACTTGAAAAGCCCTAGAAATAAGGCTTTGGAGTGGTAAATTTGGGGCTTTTGATGTTACAGTGGGTTTGGGGTTAATTCCTTTTGGGCTTGTGTCTTTTGGAACATAAGAAGTGGTTGACTAGAGTTTGGAGTCTTGGTAGTAAAGGAAAAAAAATACTTCCTTTGTTAAATTGCCCATTTTTATGCATTTTTAGAGTCACAGTCTGAGGACAACAACATACTCTCCAAAACAACAGTAGTCAAGTCTTTGACATGTTTTAGTACTTTGAAAAGGGTGTCTAGAAATGTAATCAATTTGCTAAGTGTTTTGGAAAAATTTGGAGTTAGTAGCTTAAGAAGGTCGCTGTAGGGCTACTAGATTGGCAATTAGGCCTCTGGGACAATTTTGAAGAAACTTGAAGAATTGGAGTGTGGGAGTGACTTGAAACCTTGAAAGCCTTTGAATACAAGTAAATCCTACCCAAGGTCACCAAATCTATCACTTGGGAACTTTGTGGAGAGTTCTTGTTAGTTGGAGTCAATTGAAGCACTTGAAGGTTTGGGAATAGTAGTTAGCTTTCTCCAATCTTTAAAGTTGTAGTTGGGCTATTTCATACGCCACCCTTACCTCTACACCACTTATCATGAGTGAGAATCTAAAAAATGTCTTCTATATATTCTAACATATTATGATGAACCTTTAAGCCCATAGAATTTTAGATCTATTTACTGTTCTAATTGTGAAATTGTACACATGAAAACCAATATAGGAGATTCAATTAAGATAAGGAAGGTAATATCGTATATGATCCCACTTTCTAGAATGTTCTACACCCCTCTACATTTCCCTTCGTTCTATTCATTCTTTTGTGACATTCTTCTAATCTTATTTTCCCAAGACTCATATCTAAAATGTTTCCCACATACGAGATGAACTTTGAAGGAGGTACAACTCATTTGAATGTGTATTGTTTTGAGGCGATGTCATATGTTCAAAACCTTTTAGTTCTAAATAATTTAAAGAAAGTAATTCAATTAGTTGGATGAGTTATTGAACTCAAGATATAGGTCTACAGTTACATAAGAAGCTTAAAGTATAAAGGATTTTCTATCGCAAGTTGTTTGTAACTACAAGGGTGTGGGAAAATAATAAGTCCCAAATGCATGTACACCAAAGTTTCAAGATTAATGAGTTTATTGTACTCAATTGGTTATAAGCGGTCCAACATTTTGCTGGTAATTTGCAAGTGAGGAAGCAAGGCCTACTTACAACTTTGTGTTGTAAATGAACATGTGAAGTCCAAATTTGATGGTGTAATAGTGTGGATTAAGGCTTCGATTGCAATAATGTGGGGCATGGAAGGCTACATGTAATTCAAAATCATTATGAATAACAAAGGTTGTAAGGAGTTATGGTTTTGATGTAAGTTTGCAAAGTAATGGTGGCAAGCACAAACCCTAGAATTTCAAATTTTTAAGACAGAGATGAAAGTTAGCATAAAAATATGTTTGTGGTATTTACATAATCAAAACACTTAATATGAAAATCCAATACAAATTTTGAAAATAACCATAAACTCCAAAGGCATATTTGATTTTCACCATGGAAAAAATGAAGACATGGAACTATTCTACAAAATGAGTACTAAGAGCACCAAGGACAAGCTTTGAATTGGGAATGTCATTAAAAGATTGCAAGCTTAGAGTGAAACCTCCTGATAATTGGTAACTTAAAAACCCTTGAAAATGGTTTAAACCATACTTCCATACAAACATGTTTGCAATGACATGGGCAAACTTGCTTAGGAAGTGATTTGTAAAAGCAGTGAGATTATAAAGGGTTGTGCAAATGCAAAAAGGTGGCTGAGTTCACTTTGCAAATGATAGGTAGGGTCACAAGTTTTTATAAAGCATATCAAATATGCAAGCAATAAGTGAACCTTCTTTTAGATCTTACCAATAGGGTAGTAAGATCCAATTGCATGTTTGTAATTACCAAGTATTACATGCAGGCTTTCAAACTTCAATTGTAAGTTGGTGAGTGTTACAAGTCTACACATAGTATGAAATCCAAACCTTGTTGGCAATGTTGACTTTCGAGGTAGGAATGCAACATGATAATGTAATTACATTACTTTATGAGAAGCTAGAAACCCCAACATCAATGAGATGAATGGGTTTTTAGAGTTTAACAATAGAATTGTGACACTACAAGGATGTAAAGATATCTCGAACTCTAATGAATAACAAAGGCCACTAGGTTTTAAGCCAAAGGGGCTACAAAGCTACATGAGAAATCCCCCCCCCCTGTTTACCTTTTTTAACTTAGAATTTTTATTTCCCCTTGAAAGTCCATATGAAATACCTTAATACCCAAATTATAATGGACCTCAGATTACAATGGATATGAAATACATTAATACCCAACGTTGAAAGTCGCTGGCTATTACATAACAGAGATTATCGAGTGCATATACATATATTATTCTTTGGCTGCAAATCAGTTCCAACCTTCCTTTCTATGCACAGAATAATAAACTTTTTTCAATGTCATACCAGCAATTATGATTGTTTAGTCATTGATGTGTGTATATATTCAATCTTTTATCACGTCGAACTCCCTTTCCACACCAATGCTAAGCTGCAACCTTTTCACAATTTCTTAATCTAACAAAAATATTACTCTTCACTTCAAAATAATTTCTCCGAAAAAGCTTCAAAATATTCATATTGATGTCGATAACATATAGGCTTGATATGTTTAGTTTACGTTTGCTTCTTACTGTTGTTAGTGTTAATTGCCCTTTCTGTTATGAATTTATAATTTTGCTAGTTTATTGGACTATAGTTCCAAAGTCAATACTTTAGTAGTTTATAGTATGTTGTTAGATGTAGTTTATTATATGTTGTTAGACTTTTTTAGTTTTTTATATTAATGTGTTGATGTATTGTTAGTGTGTTGTCGATATTCTCTTATGATGGCCTTTACACCTTTATACAAATATTTTTAAAGGGACAACATCTTTGTTTTGCTGCTTTTTAATATAAAAAATATATAGGTTCAATAAGGGAATAGTAAAATCGCTGAACGTTAAAAACAATGGAAGCCTTCCATTCATTTTTTTTGCAATGATACAACCTTTAATATAATCGCCAAGATATCAAACCCAAAACTTTATAATACTAATAGTTAAAAAGAAAGGTCAATATTATACTTCATACATATCCATCAAAATGTTCAAAAAGATAGTAACTTATTCTCAAATTAAATATTAAATACTTCAGTTTTGTAAAATCTTCAGAACTGCAAATTTGTAAAGACTTCACAAATTTGGCCACTTAAAAGAGTCAAAATTAAATCGTCCAACCCTTATTAAACATCATATCAAAACCATCATAAACATGTCTTACTATACCCTAATAAACCTCCTTATAAAGACCTCCGAGATGCATCTAGAAGATTGACCATATTTAATACTTATCACAATTGGAACACTTTATTTAATAGAGTGAATTATTTTAATATTCTATTATTTTCACTTTAATTTTAATTAAAATAATTATTTAATGTCATCCTTTTTAAAATAAAATTGATTTTTGAACAACTTAATCAATTAATTTAATTAAGCCACTTTACCAAAATTTGGAGACATTACGAATTACATTTTTAGGTTTCACAAGACATGAAAACCTTGGATTTTCTATCATATAACTTGATCATGAATTCTTCATTTCTTTGGCTAGACTAGTTTTTTTTCCTATAAAACATTGCATCACCCTCAAGAGGTAACAAATCTCCAATACCACTCTAAAGAAATCCAACCAAACAATATCAACAATTACCTCATCCTTTATGTTCGTAATTAGTCCAAACCTAATTGGAATGCTTTGTGTTAGCCGCTCCAAAGAATACACACTATGATATGTTTGCAATCCAAGTTTCTCATCCTTTATGTTCCCAATGAGTCCAAACTTAATTGCAATGCCTTGTGTTAACCACGCCAAAGAATACAGACTAGGCTATTTCCTTGTTTGCAATCCAAGTTCATTATCTAGCATTTGGAAACTAAGTTTTTTTGTAACAAGTGTCACATAGGGAGCTTAACTTCGTTCCCTTTAGCTAAAGCTTTACATGGAACAACTTAGTTGTCTCATTCTTAACTTGTGTAGTTTTACACCCACACATATACCTTTTCCTATAGTGGCACATAACAAATGGTCTTCCATTTTGGAAGTGCGCTCAATTTCCTTCACTTTCTTGTTACATTGACACTCTTATTCTTGGTGTATTTATTAAAAGGGTGCAGCTCCAAATGTAGTTTATAACAAGCATCTTCATTATCTTATGTCTCATAATTTATGCAAAAAAAAAATGTTTGTTAATTGGATCTTTGGTCTTCACAACAACATTACCACTTTTCTTGCCTTTCCACTTATCTCTACCCTTCCTTATATCCCAATTTTATTGTTTATCCCCTTTTCCTTATTTTTTGTTGATTAGAAGAGGTTTTGTTCTTGTCCCTTACTACATAGTGAGCTTGTGCATATGCCTCATCATAGTTTTGAAGCTTTACCATCAAAACAACTCTTCTTAGGTGATCAATTACCCTAATTCACACTTCATTAACGCATATCTTGTCATGACATCCCTACTAAGTTGTATTGTCTTCTTACGTAACTCATTGGTGTACTCTTGGATGCTTTGACCTTACCTTTGATAGGAAAAGTACTATGGATGGATCTCCTCTTCATAGAAAGCATATGGGACATAATTGTTTCTTTAAATTTCCTTGAAATCCTCCATTAAGACATTGGTGAAGATATCAGTAGTTGCTAAGAGGAAGCATGAGCCTTGTATCAAGTAAATGCATGACAAAAGAGCTTCAAACAAGCAAAAGTGTTTTTCCATTATGAGTTACATTTTAAAAACTAAAGAATACCTCCATCTGTGCAATTCATTGGTCTATCTTCTCTACTTAAACTTACCATTCAAAGGTTGAAATCTATCTTAGCTTCAACTCTAAATAGGCTTGTGTTTCCACTTAAGGATGACTCATGCTCAAAAAATTTCTTCTTGGAATGTTCCTCTCATTCTTGGTCCCTTTTAATGCCCAGCTTCTGAGTTATGACTTCTCAAACACTCAAGCATATCAAACTTGCTTATAGATCTAGATCATTATTAATATCCTAGACTAACTTCCTAAACATCTCTTCTTCACCTATACTCATGTTTCTCTAGTGAGTTTTCTTTGTGCTCTATTCCACTTCATAGTACCAATCCTATGCTCAACTACATTCAATTGCTACTCCCACTTTACCTAGTATTTTCCATAACAATAGAATTTCAACAAACTAGAAAACCAAAAGCAATAGGTATTCTTACATGGTCTAATACCACTTGACATGTAATTAGGTTGTATGTTCCACACCAAGTTTCTCAACAAATTTCTAGATGATAGCTCTTTTCTACACACCTTCAATGACATTATTAAGTGCAAATTTAACCATTGGCAACAATTGAATATCAAAGTAGGTGCTAAGGTTATTGCATTGGGATCGCGTTGATTGTCATATGCAAATATTGGTAATAGGTACCATGCACGCCCTATACAAGAAAAATTATGGCCTCTCCACTATGTAGTCAATCCAATGGTAGTTTTTGGACAAGATGTTATCGAAAGTGAAGAATTTTACTTGCGTAGGGGCTTGGTTTGAAAGTTTAGTAATTTATGGTCTCCCGTTGTTGATTTACATAATTAGGCCTTAGGTTCATGGAAGCTTCTCGTCGAGAGCAAGATCAAGCTATTCCCTTGTGCTAGGGGTTTCTTCACTATACCATTTGACTCTTCAAAGGACAAAGATTTGGTGCTTGACAATAATTTGTATATGCGGAGAGAACATTCTCCTCAATCAAGTGTTGGACTACTTCCTCCAACCCCCATTCTGAACCTCTCAATATTAGATGTGTTTGGGTTCACTTTCTAAACCTTCCCCTCCAATTCTAGGAAGATTTTGGCTATAAACAACTCTATTGGTCATTCTTTTGAAAATTGGTTCTATCACTTCTACATGGGTTGTTCAAAATTTTCTTGTATTCTCGTGGATATTGATATCTCTAAGCCTCTTCATGGGGATTTTGTTTTGATAGCGGAGGATACGCCTTGGACTCAACCACTTGATTGTGAGGATCTCCCCTTTAGATGCAGATGATGTTTTACGATCATTCACCTTGACACTAATTTTTTGCTCGCTTTATGTAAGGGTGCAATGACATAGTGGAAGAATGCTTGCAAAGATCACTTGACTATTTAGGTCTTTGACTCTCTAACTGATGGTACATCTCACGATATTGAGTCCTCTTAAGATGATGAATCTCATACAACTAGTGCAAACCTAACAAGCCTTACTCTTGTTCCATTGGCTCATATTTGTGAGTCCAACTTCTTACTACTTTAGTTATTCAACCACAATTCCCATCGACTTAGGATTTGCTTCAACCTATTGTTGAGGTGGTCATTCAGCTTTTAGATACTCCGTGTCAACATTCCTCTACTCCTACTATAGATGGGCTCTTTGTGGAGGAATCGACCTGTTAAGACTGCAAAATTTTGGTTACTATGGTGTTATTTCTTGCCTTGTTCTGTTGTATTTGAGCCATGTTCTTAGGCCCTAGCTGTAAATTTCCTTAAACCTTGGCTTCCATGGTGTTTTGAACCCTAGGTCCTTCGTGTTCCTTATAATCTTGCATTACTTTTTGAGCCACTTAAAATTTATAAGCCATGTTCCTTAAGTTATCACTCGCGAGGGGGTCATCTCTTTTTAATTCTTAAAGTCCTAGCGGGGCCTGTCTATTAATATTTCCTAAGTCTAGAGTCCTCGTGGGGTTTTGTGCTTTGCAAGATGTCGAGCAAGTTGTTTTTTATCCAACGACAGGCGTAATGTCTTGATCAAAACGTGCGAGGAGGTTATCCTTCACGACATTGCACCTATACGACATGTGGAAAGTGGTGGGGCCTGGTCAGAGCTAAAGGAAAGTTAAAGTGCGGTCAGATCTTTTTCAATCTAAAGGTAGGCATAATGCTTGGAATAGAAAGTGCATGGTGGTTACTCTTCAAGGCATCACGCCTGATTTACACGTAGCATCCTGTGATCATGGGTTTGAAACTTTGGAAAGGTAAAGCGTCGAGCAGATTTTTTCAATCGGGCGACAGGCGTGATGCCTTGATCCAGAGATGTGCCAAAGATATTCATCAAGGGATCACACCTGGGTGACACCTATCCGGGTTGATGAGGAAAAGTCAAATGCGCGAGATGCTACCACATGGATGTCTAGGGAGTCATTAGTTGTGTTGTTGTATTCTTTTCCTTAAGGAGATGGACGACCACGTTTTAAAGATGAATTTAGGATTTAATTTGGGTCATCGATGGAGTTTTCCGCGCCACGTGTGACCGTTGAAACATATATTTGAATATTTAAATGTTTCCAGAGGGTTTTTTGGCCATGGCATCTCGTTCCAAGTTGTAGAGAAGTAGATGGATCAACCTGATCTTTTGGTTCACATTTATGCAGCTGTAGGGTGCTAAAGGGATAGTTTTTTTTTTATGTTTGTGGCTTCATAAATGTTGATTGGTGATGACTCGGGTTTCTGATCAGATTGGCAGATTTTTTGTAACCATAGTCAGCTCCCTGTCTATTATGTCTTAATGTTGGCTCAGTTCCCGAGTTTTGGTAGTTGTGTTTTAGGGTTTCTTTTTACCCTAAGGAAATCCAAACTCGTGGTGTCTAGTGAGTATAATAAGAGTCTTCTAGGTCATTTGTAAAGATTAGATTTTTATTCCACAGAAGGCTTGTAAGCTCTGCATATTTGATTAAGACTATTAGTGGTTTATTTGGCTATGATTTTACATGTTTTAGATGTTTTAGCACAATATATGTCTGTAACTTCCTATTATTTGTGAGATCTTAATGAGTAATGTCTTTGTTTCAGTTATTGTATTCATTTGGATTGGTTTTTAAGGACATCTCAATCCATCACTCTGTAAGGCAGAGGGTCTAACTGGTTTAGGGTTTCTTTCAGAGAGAATTAAATTCCTTAAAGTAGTTTCAGTGAGTAAAGAACTGTAATGAATTGGATGATTATATTTACTTCCAAGAGTGTGAATTGAGTATGTAAGACATATTCAAGTTCAGAGATCATTTGCAGGTTTACATTTGATGTGTGTTGTTGTTAAGAGTCTTTTCATTTAGAGTGACTCCATACCCATTGGATAGGGCACTAGTCTGGTATGTTAGAATGTGTGGTTCTCATCAAACTTTATAAAATATGTTACCATTTACATGTTTTATGTTGCATCCACTATGCCTGCTAGTTTGTGATACTATTGAATATTGAAGGCAGAAGATAGGTAATACCCACCTGAGTTTGTGGAGCTTGAAGTGTAGAAGGTTTAAGGACCTTGTTGAACGTCGTTTCTTTTCCTTGTTGAATCAGTGTTCGGGCTTATAGAGGAATATACCTGAGCCGCAAGTATAATAGGGATCATCAAGAAAAAGAACCAACAAAATTGGCGACTTCGCTGGGGACTTAGCGATAAGTTCATTTCATAGTTTCCTTTAATATTTGCAAAATTTAAGGGTAGAGTTACATATTTTTAATTCCCCAAGTTGGTTGGGGTGACGACCTCGAGTTTGGTTAGCTAGTGTTTTAGTTGAAATCACAATTTTGTTTTAGGTCTTGTTTGTTCAAGATATAAACAAAATGAGAAACACCAAAGCATATATGAAGGAACGTCCAGAAGTTGAATTGGAGAGTGGGCTCCCAAAGCCTGCTAGAAGAAATTGGTCAAAAAGGACAGAATCTAGTAGTGCAAGCTCTTGGAATCCTAAGGCTTCAATTGTAAGTCAACCCTTGGGTGTTGTCCCAGAAGGGAGTGCTCCTTCTTCTATATGTACTGAATCAGATGGTTTAGGCTTTTTTGACAACATATTTGATACTCCTGTCCAAGAGGACGTATCTTAGCAGAAGGATGTAACCCAGGTTCAGTATAGAATGAATAATGAAAAGAAAAGTAATAGGGATCCTAGACCTAGAAATACTTCGAATTTGGATACTTCTCATGATATAAGGAATAACCCTTTTTTGCAAGATGATCCTTATGAGCAAGCTATACATCAAAGGGATTTAGATCTAATAAACCTGGAAGATTCTACAAATTATGATATTACATTACCTAATCCTGATGATTTTTTTTGAAATAATGATGCCTTAAGAAGAGAAATATAGGAACATAAGATTTTAAGGCAAAGAATGGAAAAGGATAAAGAGGAAGAGGTCATGGCAGCTGTGGTTGAAAATGTGAACTTAAAAAGAAGGTTGGCTCAACTTAAGTTGATGGATCAAGGCTTAGACCAAAGCTATAAGGGTTTGAATAAAGAGATCTTTTGTGATGTGGATGCCTTGAGGAGGGAGTGTATTTTGAAAAAGAGTTATTTAAAGAAATGGGATGTGGAGTAGGATCTTGTGATCAGACAAATTGTGGATTGGGAGAATGAAAGGCCTTCAAGGGCTCAGGCTTCCTTACAAAGTCATCCTTCAGTTAGTACAAGTAACCCTATATTAGGCAAAGGTAAACAAAAGGTTACTTGTGTACAAATTAATGAACCCAAAGATGCAGTAAAAGCATCTCAGGGTATTCTTTACTTGACATGGAGTTAGAAAGAGCTAGGAGAATAAAAGATGATAGTGCTAAACAGTTATAAAAAGCAGAGTTAGATGTTGCTACTACAGAAATGAAGAAGAAAAATGTCTTTTTTGTAGTCTACTACAAATCTTAAGGCAGTTAATACTATTGCTAATACTCAAGGTAACATTGGATTAGGTCCAAAGGTGCTGAAATCAAAAGATAATACTAATGTCCTGTGATCTAGTTCATTTCAGGGTAGTGCAAATCAAAGCCAAGGTGTTGGTACAAGTGGTCAAAATATTGGTGGTGGTTTTCAGAGAAGACCCATGCATTTGGAGACATATAAGCAATTATTTTTTGATGGCATACCAGGCCAACCAAATGTCTTTCCAAATAAAATAAGGGATAGAATCCCTAAGTTTAGTAGAAATAATGTAATAACTGGTGAAGAGCATCTAAAAGCTCTCTGATAAGATGAATGATTATGAAATAGAACATGAGGATATTGTCATGAAGCTATTTGTGCAATCCTTAATTGAAGATGCTAGAGATTGATAATGTGGGTTGGCTAATGGTAGTATTAGTTCATGGATGAGTTTACACAATGTCTTAAAGAACAATATGGTGACAAGGTGAACTCCAGTTTTATGTTGAATGAGTTCAATAATATCAAGAAGTTTCAAAATGAGAGTGCAATTAAATTCAATATCAGATTACAGAAGGCTTGTAAGCTCGCCATATTTGATTAAGACTATCAGTGGTTTCTTTGGCTTTGATTTTAAATGTTTCAGATGTTTTAGCACAATATATGTTTGTAACTTCTTGTTATTTGTGAGATCTTAATGAGTAATGTCTTTGTTTCAGTTCTTGTATTCATTTGGATTGGTTGTTAAGGACATCTCAATCCATCACTCTGTAAAGCAGAGGGTCTAACTGGTTTAGGGTTTCTTTCAGAGAGAATTAAATTCCTTAAAGTAGTTTCAGTGAGTAAAGAACTGTAATGAATTCAATGATTATATTTACTTTCAAGAGTGTGAATTGAATATGTAAGGCATAGTCAAGTTCAGAGATCATTTGTAGGTTTACATTTGATGTGTGTTGTTGTTAAGAGTCTTTTCATTTTGAGTGACTCCATACCCACTGGATAGGGCACTGGTCTGGTATGTTAGAATGCGTGGTTCTCATCAATCTTTATAAATATGTTACCATTTACATGTTTTATGTTGCATCTACTATACATGCTGGTTTGTGATACTATTGAATATTGAAGGCAGAAGATAGGTAATACCCACCCGAGCTTGTGGAGCTCGAAGTGTAGAAGGTTTAAGGACCATGCTGAACGTTGTTTCTTTTCCTTGTTGAATCAGTGTTTGGGCTAATAGAGGAATATACCTGAGCTGCAGGTATAAAAGGGACCAACAAGAAAAAGAATCAACACCACCCCACCTCTCCTTGTTCTAAGGAGTTGGAAGATAGTATTTTCTAGACGGTTGTACAAAGGTGGAAAGAAAGGTCTTCCCAAATCTATTCCCAATCTCATACTAGAGTGAAGGGTTTGAATTGAGCAGGGTTGGGTTTGACATTGTCTAGTTCGGATCCCTAGTTTCCCCGCTTTGTCTTTTTTATTTTGGTTGGACTTGCTAGTTGGGTTGTAGTTGGGCCTCCATTTTGCTTTGATGAGTTATTTGGTTTGTCCCATATGTTACTCATTTCGTACTCTTGTTGGTTGCTTTGTTGTACAAGGGTCCAAGCCTTTCAAAACTCACTTTTATCAATAAAAACATAGAATATCATGTGTGATATATGAACATCAAAACTATTACAATATTTAAAAAAAAACATTAAAACAAAGATAAATTCATAAAAAAAAAACCCATAACAATGACCACATAAGTTACCCTAGATAAAACCTAAAAGGGAGAAAACATTTACAAGAGTGAGTGTTAACTCCTTAGTCACTACATAGCAATCATTTCTACATTTTTGTGGATGACAATATGCTGGAACCAAATTTTCAACATATCATAAATCTTATAGAAACTACAACAAATCTCATAACCCCTAACTCAAGGCTGAAACCCTACAACTTATTAGAAACACTAAGGTCAATGAGAGCCAACCCTTTAACAACATTAACAATAGTGTAGTATTAATCTCCCAAGTTGTAAAGATGCCAAAATACACTTACAATACTTGGAAACACATTTTACACCCTATCTTGATTATAGCAGCTTCACACATCTACCAAGGGACATTTATGCTTATGCCAAGGGGCATTTTTTTCCATCACATTCATGACAAATTTGCTAGACGTTTATGATTCCATCATGTTCGTCCCAAATTCATCAGTCATAAGACTTTCACTGCAATTGATGGCACTTTCGCCAATTGTGGAGCAGTGCAAATGCCAACTATGAAAAACCACTCTATTCTAATGCTTGCACTCCTATCTTTCATCTTCCCTATGATGATCCATACCATCCCTACTCCATAACTAACATGCACACAACCTCCTTAATCTCTACAACTAATGAAAGTCAATCTCCATGTAAAGGTGAGTTTCGAAAGATTTCTCTCCTTCTAATGTCATGTACAACTAATTGCTTAATCATGAACTTGGCCTATTTCCATAGATCACAAAGCCTAATATGACATGAAATGTAACGAGGAGAAATTGTCTTGTTAAGGATCTAGATCTTCTTGTTCCCCACAAAGATCAATGCAAATGTGATATACCCAAGTCTTGAATCCATCCAATTTAGATCTAGTAGCCAACAAACTTCATAAAAAATGATATCACTTGGGTTAACACAAATACTATACCTAGCAATCCTCACTATTTATGGCATTTTTCTAGCTCATTTGGCTACAATCAGCAACAAGAGTAAAATCATTTAAAATATAGGACTTCTCACCATCAACTTAACCTAGCTTTTGGAATTATCTACCATCTTGATGTGTCAAACTAGAATCCATAACAAATTTACATTTGGATGTCAACATAAAAGGCATGATGAGTGTTTGTTGACCTTCCCATTTTTATTATGTTTCTTTTAGTTCCTTGCCCTCTTACATAAGATCCTCAATCTTGAAGCAAAAACATCAACATGTTTCACCTTGCCACCACAGGTAGATTCCTTATGTTTCTTTTTGTCCTTATGACTTCCCTAAAAGCAGCTCTAGCAAAACATATCATGTACCCATTATCAATGCCTACTTGGTCTTCACTCAGATGTACATTATTGTGCTGGGTCACCTTGAATCTCTACTTCATTTACAAATAATATTTTCTACATCACCAAGCACACACATCTTGGCAACCTTCCCTTGCTTATGGAATCAATAAGGAACACAAACTAGTATATAATCTTTCCTTCCTTGTAGTAGCCATAGCAAAGAAAAATGAGAAAAGAAACAAATCATACAAAACAAAACCCTCAAGGACAATCTCAAGGATTTCACTATCCTTCTTGGTGTACTCCTTGTAAGATTCCAACTGCAACATAAGGTCCTTCCCAAAAGCTACAATGATCCTCAACACCATGCAACATTAATGAATAAATGCACAACTCATGATTCAATCCATAAAATTTTGCTTATTTTATACTAAATGTTTGCGTATCTATTGAAACAACCCCAATTATTTCCATCCTTTTTCTTCGATGCCACAGATTTTGCAATATAAGCTCCTCTTGTATTTCAAAATAACGCTCAAGTCCGTAGAAAGGAGACTCAGAATCAGTGCGGACTTGGCAAGGCTGACCCAACTCAGGACTCCGTAAAAAACCGGCAAGACTCAGCAAAAACTCAGCAAAAAACTAGTTTCTAGTCAGTCTTGCCTAGAATGAGTTCCTAGGGAGTCTTGGGCCCCTGGGACTCGGCTAGGATCACTCGGCTCGGAACTTGCTAGGTCTTGGAGAGTCCGGGAACTGTACGCTCAACATCTTTAAAAATGTTTCTAGTTCTTGAACATTACCCCGCTCTTCCTGATATATTTATTAAGTCTCAAATTTTAATACTACTTGAACATAAGTTCTTGCAAGGAAGACTGCCTTGCTTTGTAAACTAAAATGACTAAGATCCTAGTGAAGTTTAGACATGTTCCCTCTATAAGGAAAGAACCTCTCACAGATGACAACTTCGTTGCTTTACACCCTATCAAGAGGATACAATTACTGACTATTTTACAAAGGCAAACAAGGGTTTTGGTGCAGATCCATCAGGAGAGATCTCTGTACATAAGACAAAACTGTACCATTCCAACATATTAGAGATCATCTAGCCATTTTAAATGCTAAGCATTTTATATTTGAAGCCATGAAAAATTGGTACTAGGAAAGCATTTGAAATGTCAAAACTCCTTCAAACCAGGAATATCGGCATCTTTCTTGCAGATTTACAACTGGGAATTTTAATATGGGGAATTTTATCAGCTCTCCAACTAAAACCCATTCATATTTCTCAAAAATGCAAAAGCAAATTATTGTTGGCCTCCCTCCAAATTGCTTCAACAAAAAATATTTTATGAGCCTGATAATTATACAAAACAAATGAAGGAAACAAAAACCGAAATATTTGTAGTAATAAACGGATTACGAGAACTCTCTTCTCAACTTCTATTAATGAATACATTCCAAAGCACTTGTAAATTGCTTGAACCAAAACAATGCCTTTCATATTGATGGACCCCAAATGCAAGATCTCCTTTACTCTTGCAAATGGATAGAGCACCACCAAATTTGGCATTACCACCATATAGCCAAAGCAAAGGAAAACTAAACAGACGACTTCATGAAAATTATATTACCTTGGTACTGGTTTAACAGGAAATCACAAAGCCCAAAACCAAAAAGAGAGAAGAGATAAAAAATTATATAAAGCCAAATGATTTGTGTATATCTTGATAATGCCAGCTGATTTACAGATAAATGATGATCAGGAACAAATAAATCTAATTCACAGAAAAGAACAAGCTAGTAAGATTTTGCAAAGATAGCAACTTCGTTTGCAGGGTTCCCTGTCATGAAACAAACTTTTTCTCCGGGAGGTTGGTCAAAAGGGAAACATCTTATTGTTGCTCCTGTCTCTTCTTTCACCTTCAATTCTTCAAAATCGCTGAAATTGAGAAATTAGTTGTTCTTAGAAACTTAAAAGGCTGACCTCTTATAAAAAAAAATAGCATATCTACATATAACAATAAATCATGAGATGAATTTATCAAAATTGTTTCACTTGGGTGGGTTGGCCTCAATTATGTGATTAAAGTAGGATGGTTGAGCAAATACCCTGCAGCCCAAGGACCCCGTGCCCATTTTCCTTCAGAAATAACCGTTTTAAGTTCTTCATAAGACTTTACATCAACAATGTTGCTACACATTTACAAAAATATCAGATTAGGTGGCACTGGCTAACCAAATAAAGTAATTAATTTGATATCAACTTTGCATCTTCTCTCTTGTACAAAAGTATTGGACAAACTTTGCTAATGCATAATAGAAAAATGGCCGAACCATTTAACCACTATATATCAATATAAAATGCAACATCTAAGAGTAGATGCTAGAAGAGAATAAAAGAGACTCAAGGTAAATAAATTTACAAAGAAATTCAAAAGAGATATACATCTAAATTTTTGCACACCGCTACCCTTTATAGCATCTTATTAGTTATGAAGAGTCCTTGTAACTCTATATACATGCAAAAGCAAGAGACCTCTACCTATAGGGTTAACGTATAGGGAGATTATATGCTACCCCCTCAAGGAAATGACAAGTTTATCTAAAAATTAAGTATAATGTTTGGCACAAGACTAATAACTTTAATAAGCATAAGTTTTAAGACAGCATAAAATTTAATAAAATATCTTGTAAACCCACTGAGCAATACCCTCTATCTATGCAGTGGACTTTAAGATTCTTTTGAAAACCCTGATATATTACTATGAGTTAATACATCTCAAGAGCTTCCTATAAATATATAAATGCCTGTATTTGATTAAACGAGGAAAAAACACTACTAACTGCAAGAAGTGCCCTGAGATATTATTATCAGGCCAACTTATCCTAATCTTCTTGACAGCAAAATGAAAGCCAACTTGTATTTTGTAATCTGGAGCATTTATTACTATTACTTTTTATCATCTTTTGAAATTGCTAAGAGACAAGTACCATATAAATCATCCTATTATTCAACATTTATAATTTATCACATGAAGGTTTGTCCTTATATTAAGCTGCATGTATATTATTTATGTTGAGCAGGACATTTGTACCATCTCTAGACGACAAAAGAAAACAATCAGTAGCTTAAACAACTGACACTTCTAATAAATATACCAAGTGAAAAGTCATCAGACAGATGCCCTATCAAAAGATAAGGGCTTGAATCTTTCTTCTCTTTGCAAGTTTTGATTTCCCCTCTAGGCTTGATGAATTCCAAATAGCAGTATTTGCTTTTCCTAACTAATCTTTGATATTGGTTTAGAAAATTACCATTAAATGGAGGTGGTTCTTGTCACTGTAAAGTTTGATCTCCTTTCCTCTTTTGACTTGATGAACATGTTCTCTAGAATGCATTGAAATACCATTCTCACAAATCTATACACAATCAAGGATCATACCAAATGAACCTTACTTCATCAGAGCAAGCTCTAGATGATTAATATATTCTTGGAATTACATTTCACATTGGATGCATAAGCGTCTGAATATTAAGATTCTAGATATGAATTTGACTTCATAAGTTTCAGTTATTTAAAACTTAGATTTAAGTTACTGGAAATTTGGATATGAGCAGGGCATTTGTAAGTCTCTAGAGGACACAAATGAGCATACAGTGGCTTAAACAATTGATACTTCTATAAAATATACCAAGTGAAAAATATTCACAGAGATGCTGTATTGAAAATGTATAGTTTGAATTTTTCTTCTATTTGCAAGTTTCAGTTTTTGCTCTAGGTTCAAACGACAGTATTTGTTTTTCCTAACTAGCCTTTTGACTTAGATGTGAGAAAATCACCATTAAATGGAGGTAATCTTGTCACCATAAAATTTGATCCTTTTTCCTCTTTTGAGTTGATAAACATTTTCTCCAGGATGCATTATAATATTGTTCTCAGAAATCCATATGCAACCAAGGATTCACTAAACCAACCTCACTTCATCAGGGCAAACTCTAGATGATTAATATATTCTTGGAATTGTAATTTTACATTTGGTGCATAGGCATCTGAATGTTAAAGAATGCATATTACTGTGACATCATAAATTTCTGTAATTAGAAATTTAGTTTAAGTGTAAAAACTCCCACTATGAAACTCTGAGTGCAACCTGAGTCTACTAGAATTTGGGATTCATATCATTGACTTGTGCTCTAATGATTCAATTGCTTTGAACTTCTCAAAAGAGTTTATTACTAGAATTTTGATGTTATCATTCCCTAGGCTTTCTTGTCCTTTGCAGATAGGTTCACAACCTCAGTCTACTAGAATTTGGGATTCTACATCATTGACTTCTGCTCAAGTGATTCAGTTTCAATTGCTTTGAACTTCTCAATAGAGTCTCTTACTAGAATTTTGATGTTTTAATTCCCTTGGCTTTTTGGTCCTTTGTTGATAGGTCCACTCTGGTCTTGTTTCTTAGATTGATCTCCTAAGCAGAATCATCCGTAGGTAAGGCATTTTTTCCTAGGTTGTTGGTGGCGTTATTGTTTTCCTAGTAGAAGCATTCACAAAAAAAAGGGTTATCATTGTCATGTTGGTTGATTCCATTTGTATTTTATATTTTGTTTAGAATTTTTCTATTTTGAGTGTTAATGATATGGCTTGGTTTTAAATGTTCAGACAATATAGGATTACTCAAATCTTAGGACATATGTTAGCTTTCTACATGCCTAACTTTTAGCTGTTTCTCTGTAACCTGAATGATTCTAGTGGACAAGTTTTTAATTGTCTCCTTAGGACCACATTCTCTTTGTTGTGTTTCTGATATTATCATGTACATGAACTATCCGCCTTAGCATTAATTTTCCAATATAGGCGTCTAGGAGGTCATTTTATGGAGAAAATCTTATGTCCAGATCTTGTTCATGTTATCCCAAGTGCATATTGGATTCTTACCATTCTACTTTGGCTTAGACTTTTCATAGAGATGTTTGATAGCATATTTTAGCAAATGAAGTAAACAATTTATAATAGGGATCATAATATGGGATTATATGAGCAGCATATCAAGATGACCGTGACATGGCAATAGAACACAAACCAAGGGCTAGGATAATGCCTCCTAATGATGAACACGTGAAAGAAAGGTTAATGAAGGCCCTTCAAAATATATATTCAACTAATGAGTCAATTTTACTTTGAGCACAATGGCTTGCCTATGCTAAACTTGTGAAGTCTAACATTCAAACTAGAGGAAAAGGTAGATAGAGCTACATTATAGCTCAAATCAATCATATGGATGGTGGGCATGGCAGGTGTAAATTCTCATGCTAAAGTGTGTACTAAATGTTTCACCTTATCTCTCCATTTCAGTGAATAGACATTATTTCTAATAGCTCACTGTTTGTGTAAATCTTCAAATTGCAGGTTTAACAATTTAACAATGAGAGTCCTCAAATATTTATCAAGAAATACAGATATAACATATCAAGTATTATTTTGTAATACTCAGTATGTTGCACGGTAAAATATATTGCAGGCAATAACAGATCTTTCATTAAATAATGGTAGGTTACATAATAGCATTTGCTGATCTTTATAAGCAGATTACAGTCATGAATTTCCTGTGCAAAATTGTAGCCTATGACACTATATGTTGAACTGTATTGCTTCCGATGACTCACATGCTTCAACACCTGGGATTATCCTCCTTGGACGGCTAGCATAGACAGAAATGCAACCAAAAAACCCAGCCAAAGTGAGGTCAAGACATCTTCCAGGAACGTGTTCAGATTGAAGACTCACATGCCAGAAAACAATAGATACGCTAAGCTCAGAAGCCAGTCTCACCCAGCTAGCAATGGTCACAACTCCATAGAAGCATCCTTCAATCAAAAGACTTGGAGAATGGAAGGTTTTCGCTGAAGTCAATCACTCCTTAAACCCACGCTTGTCAACCCTTATCTGACATATAAACTGATTGGAGATTCAAATACAATCACCCAGTGATTCCCATAAATAACAGTTGCCCATATATGAAAATATCCTTCATTCTTTCATGGCGTCTACACTGCATGTGACTCAAAAATCTCAGTGACCACCAAAACTTCCAATCGATAGCATAAAGAAGGTTTCAATCCCACGCCATAAAGCCGTCCCATAATGCATAACTTTATTTCTATCATTCTTCTATCATGGCGTTTATACTTTGACTTTCCTTCCAAACAAGACTTTATTAAATCTTGAAACCCTAAAATTTGTCTTGACACAAGACTACAAATTTCACAAACTCCTTAGTTGACTCCCAATGCAAAATCTAGATTACCAGCTAGGCTAGATAGTTTCACTACCGAAATTGATAGCCCTTAGGTTTTTTATCCTAGAGTTCCTGCTCCTAAAGAATCTATACAGGTCCAAAAATAAGATAATAAGCCAAGCATAGTGAAAATGAGCTCCACAACATTCTTTTATAACAATCTGATGAACCTTTTGAAAAATCTTTTCAAATTCCCGATCTTTTAAATATTTCAATTTTCATTAAACTCAACAATAAAGTTACCATTTTAATATTTCTTTTATTTTTCACTCAAGTCACATCAATAAATTAATTAAATAAGTTATCTGTAAAATGTTACTTTATTGGACAACTTAAAATAATTACTTTAATTTATTCCCTTACCGCCATACTTTAGCCTATGGAATAAAATAGGCTAGGTGGTCACCTCTGACTACTCCTTGGAAGGGGACATTACAACAAGGCAAAGATACACCAAGGCTAAGGATAATTGTAATTTACCTCCTTTAATTGGTTGTCAGTTCCTTTTCTATAGAGAGAAATTGGTCCACATACAACTTCATGCACTATCAAGAGGAATAGGCTTACCTCTCAATGAACAAATAGATTGGTGATCGTGCATAGTGCCCTGAGACTTCAAGATTGATAAACTCATATGGTATTGATAAACTCCAACTTTATGGTAAGATGTTGATCCTAAAGACGCCACACAAATTGATTAGGAGGCACAATAGGAATTGGCAGACCTTCTATTGGATGAGGTAGACTTTGATGTTGGCAATGAATTAGATATAGAGTTTTGATTTTGATTCAGGTCAATGTGAGGCAAAAGCATAACAGCAGTAGATCTTAGATTGTCTCCATTTGGTCATTCTATACATGTAGCCTTTCAGCTTTGTCATTTTGTTGCATTATATATATGCACACTGGTAGTGAACAGTCAATTTGAAATAATTAGACATTGAAAGTTAGTTAATTTGTATGTCAACTCGTGTGAATTCTCAATTCAGCTCTAATGTTCATTGTATGGTTCTATAATGTACACGATCAATGCCTTAGCAATGAATAATTAAAATTTTCTGTATTTTTTAATTGCCTTCCCATAAAAAAGGGCCCCCTATCCCCTACAATCCCAAAAACTTGGTGTAACATAGCTTATAATGTTTATACATAGTAACAGCTGCAAAATTCTAGCATATAATCCAAAGCAACCACTACAAACTAGGAAAAAAAGACGTGCATGTGGGCCAGAAAACCAAAAAGATAAACCAACCCAAAGTGAGTGATCACCATTGGGGCCAACTAAGGGCCCAAGAGACAACATTACCACAAATGTTGCTGCATCTCGAGCTTCTAAAAGTTAGGACAGACATTTAGGGTGGGAGTGAGCTTGAGTTAATAATACTAGAGAACACCCCACAGGTCATTTTGATAAGTTCAAACCCTTCCACCAAGAGTTCCTATTGCCAGTTGGAGGTGCCTAGAAGCTTGTGAGAATGGAACCTTGGTCAACTGTGTAAAACTCATCATTTTCCAGATTAATATTACACTCGTTTGGCCTCTTTTATTTTACACTTCATTTAATCTAATGAAAAAGATTTTTATATACATTTATTGGTTGTGTGCTTACAGGTGCTTCAGCTCATTCTATTTGCATAACATGGCAAGCCTTCCAACATCCATTAAGAAAGAAAAGCCTGTTAAACATATTACCCAGCTTTACTATTATACATGAATGCCTATCGCAAATCAGTGAATACCTGTCACGGAATGCAATAGCCCTTGCCAGAAGAGCCGTTTGAATCTCTTCCAATTTTTCTTTTACATATGCTTCTATAAATGATGAATCCATGGATATTCCATGAGCTTTGCCATGTTTTCCTGGAACATCTCGCCTTGAAACAACCACCGTCTTGTTTAAGAGGTCACGTGGACCAATTTCAATCCTTAAGGGCACCCCCTGCAAGCCAATAAAATTTTTGGCATGGAATGGAAAAAATATTTTTTACTACAAGCAATAATGTAACATTGCAAATTAAAACACAGATGATATCATGCAAACACTCAAACTTACCTCCTGTTATATAAAATTAGTAATTACCCTAGTAGATGAATATATAAGTCCCTAATGTGGACATATTTCCCAAATAGAATAACATGCTGATGTATTAAAAATTTAAAACAAACACACCTTCATTTCCCAGAAGTTGAATTTCCATCCTGGAGTCTTTTGGTCTGAGTCATCTAATTTGACCCGAATGCTAGCTTCCTTAAGAATTTTTTCTAGGTTAGATGCTACCTCTAATATTCCTCTTTTCTCATCGGATGTCTTCCAGATTGGAACAATAACTACCTGTAGTAATAACAAAGCAAATCAAAAGAATTACCAATCAATTACTAGTTATGGGTTCTCCAAACTTCTTATACGCAGAAGTATGTCTTTATAGAAAGCTAAAATACTAACCAACTATTTTAAGTTTTCCTTTATTCTAGGTCAAAGACACATAAGCTAATCTTTTCAGCAAGGCATGTCTATTACTCATCTTATCTTTGCCCCTTATAAGCAATATATCAAAATATGAAAAGATGCTCAAAAGTTTTCACTGGGGTAAACGTGGTGGAGTGAAGGGGACCCCACTAGTCTTTTGTTTTTTGCAATTTGTCAATAGATTGGCTGAGGGTGGGAGGCATAAACATTAAAAGTTCAAGGAGAAGCCTTTACCAGAGAATCACAAGTTAAAGCAGTTTAGGGGTATTCATCATGGCACGTTATATTAAATCAATAAAATTAGGACTGCCCGGCATATTTATAAGATCATAGGCTCATTTGGCTTGTATAACATTATCAGTAACACTGGGGCATTTTACTCTTTTAGGATCTCCAAGGTCTAAAAGAGTATGGTCCATGTGGCAGCTCGTCACCTTTCTTCAAAGATTATTTGAGTGATCACAATATGCTTGAGACTTTATTGCTAAGCTGATTTAAACAATTAATTTTACATGCAAATAAATTACTCTCTTGTCAACGTTAGTATCAAAAGATCCGGCAAAAAAGCTCAAAAATGGTATAATAGGCTAATTTCAATTAAAAAGAGACAAGCAAGTCTATGAAGACCTTTTCTAGGTTAGCATCTGAAGATTGCCCCTTTCAAATGTAACCACAAAGTGATAAGTTAACTGTCAGAATATTATACACCTAAGAACAAGATTTTATATGTACACTATATAGGATGTTATAGAGTAGCTAACTTGTGGTGCATGTAGTCATTTGTAGATAGGATGGACCTAATACATAGTTTTTGTGATGGATCCAATGGGTAACTTTGGAAATAAGTTATATTTGTCATCTGTTGCCCTAATGTGTAAAGGGTTTACCCCCCCCACTTTCATTAGAGTGGTTACATATACAGGCATTGATCATTATAATCATGGATCATGGATCATAGATCATTGATCAGTTCTATTTACTGGTAGAGATAAAGTAGGGAAGCAGGTTTGGATCTCCTAGAGAAAAATAATCTGAAGTGATTCCTTCCTTAAAGAACAATGTATGGTATAACCCTGAATTAAAAACTAGGGCAATTCATCCTGATATATCATGTGCATGTGATTTACATTAATGATTAATACTTTGCAATATTTATCTATAGTGGATATTTGAATCTTAAGCAAAAGGCACATTTCCCATTTCAAGAGACTAGAAAATAAACTACAAATAAGGTATCAAGGATATGTTACAAAGTGTTTACATGAATTAGTAGGCCCAAGACAAAGCTTGCACCAAGGTTGAACAAAAGCTTGGGAATGAAGGGCCTCCAAGTATGATGATAAAGAAGTTGTCAATTTATCTAGAAAGCACAATCTCCTTTCAAACACAGTTTTCATGGGGTTAATACTCGTTAAGGATTTGTCATTGAATCAAGACTTTGGATGCTGATTCATGGCTCTTCTTTCAAGTTGTGTAATACAAAATACTCCTAATCATAGTTGAAAAACTCTGACTCGACAACAATTAGGCTAGCCCAAAAATTTTAAAAACTCAAGAATCGCCAAAAAAACTAGGCAAAAAATCAGTAATAACTCGACAAATTTATTGAACATTTGAAAAATTTAATTTCTAAAAATATTGTTAAAAAACACACATGCACCAAATTTGTGGAACCTATATCGATTTCCATCATATATAAATCGAAGTTTTAGTTAAATACATAGCATAGACCAAAAAACAAGTGCAACATCTAAATAAAATTGAGTTCAATACATATCGTAGTCCACAAAACAACTACAACCTCTGAATACATATTAAGTTCAAGTTTTGGTATCAATAAAAAATAGAAATCATAAATTGCATCTAAGACTAAAGCTCATAAAAGATTGTTGTCGTTGGGAAGCAGCCGCAACATCCTCAATAGGTTCCTCATCCATAGTGATAGGTGCCTCAATAGGAGCCTCTGCTGGATGACCAACCTTGCGTTACTCCTCCTCACATGTTGCCACTTCCGCCTCCCAATCAGCTGCCTCCCTCTCCAACTCAGTAAGGCGATCATCAGTAAACTGCAATCAACATCAACATCCACATCATTAGGTGCAGCAATCCAATCTGCTAAATATGGATCAATGTCATCTAGGTCAAGTGCTTCATGTGAAACCTGCCCTTGCACCTTCTTTTCATGCAATCAAAGATTGTACCGCACATATACAAGGTCATTCAAGAGTTGTTGAGTCAACCTATTGTGCTTTTTTGTGTGAGTGGCCTCAAAAAAATTCTTGTTGCGTTCACAACCAGAAGCACTACAAGGCTGTGATAATATGCAGATGGCAACCTTTTGAAGATTAGGCGTTGTGGCACCATAATCTTCCCACAACAAATCTGCAAGCATAAATATGCCATTTATAACTTGGTAAAGATTTTAATAAACTTAAAGAGAGAAGTAAATCGTATAATAAAATTAAACACATGTTCTCTTTTAGTTGGTTGTAGGGTGGCTCTCCTACAAATGCAATCAAGTGAACAAAACAATGACCCTTTGACCTACTTATAGCTCTAAAACTCATCAAGTATCAGGTCTCGAAGGTTCTCATCATCAACCGATCTCCAGATACATGTGTCGAGGCCAACCTTAACCTCTACACTTGCTCTAAAAGTATTGGAGAAAAAAAACTCGGGGTTCAAGAAGTAGGCAGCAACATGAACATGTTGGTGGAGTTTCGGTTCCATCTCTGATAAAAAAAATGTGTCATATTGGTTCATATTTGGTCTTGTTTGGCAGATACAAGTGCTAAATAGCCTCTTTGGCCCTATCCAATGGCTTCATATGGATACCTCATGGGAATTTTATCCCCATCCACCATTCCTAGAACCCTCAACAATGGTTTTGACACGGATATAACAAAATTAACAAAATCAGCGAATTGTAATATTAGAAAAATCTTGAATGATAAATCATCAATTGAAGTTTGAAAACTTAGATTGGTGATCTTCTCCATCATCTTGGCAAATCTGTCATAAAAAATGGCCTTCATGACCTCTTTGCTTTAGGGTTCATAGCATAAAGTCTCTCCAACCATATTTCACTCACAAACATCCGATTCAGGTTGGGCAATGTAGCTAATATGCTCTGCAAGGTGGGGAAATTAGTAGAAAAGCATGCGACTCCCAATAGCATGAGATCCTTACCATCAGTGTGCTCTCTCATAAGATTCAAAACCTGTGTGCGGTTGTAGATGTACTTTGTGATATTCCTTCCATCTAATTTTATTTTAACTGTTTCTTTAGCAAAACCTCTCTTTGGGGGCACTTGGATGATTCAGGACAACAGTGAACTGCTTTATTATCTTTGGTTCATTTTTGTTGGTTTGTTGTCAAATTTTGGGTCTACACATACCTTTCAGGAGGATTCTTCCCTACTCAGTGTGGGGAAATAAGAATTTTGACCATGGGTTGGCTTTCCAGTCAAAGTTAGTTAGGGCATTTCCACAAAGAGGCTGACACCTCACCTCCTACAGCCCAACATAGATGTTAGCTTTTCTAGATTACTTAGAAAGAGCCTTAAAGAGACATTCCTTGTGTCCCTGTTGTTAAGTTGGTATAACCTTTGTTCTCCAAACCAATCAAATATACATGTCTTTAATCAACAAGAGAGTCAAATACAACATTGAAATTCCACATAGAAAGAAAGCATTAAGAATTAGAATGTCACTTGCATGTAAAAAATGACAAAGGAACACAAAATATACATATTATTCAATTTATAAAAATGTCACCCTTTGAAATGCCAACTTTTGGAGAGGCATATATAATGCCAAAACCATTCTTACTGAATTCAAGATCATGAAAAATGACAACCTATAAAAATTTTTAAGGGTGGCTTTATTTACTTGACTCTACAGATAGAATATTTAAATTTTGATGGAATAACTTGGATTGTACAATAAAAATCAACTAGAATTGCAAATGATTATATTATGATTCAACATCTCTTTGGAAGCCAAAACAAAAACACAAATCATCCAAACTTGATAAAAAGAAATTGAAGATTCTAATGGTCTTATCTTTTTATCAAGGTTACCTGGAGACGAGGAGACCTTGAGGTCTCCGGTACCGGTACCGGTACTGGTACGCCTTTTTAAAAAATAGGAGACAGGGTACTTGGAGACGGCAAATTTTTTTTTTAATATAATTTAATAATTTTTAAGAAATGCCATAGATTCATAACATAGTGCTTTCAAAACAAGAACAATGGAAAATTATAAGTATGAAGTTATGAACATTGGACATTAATAGTTTAAAGAGTCAGAGACTAATACTAAATAGTAATGTCATATTAATATAGAGTCAAACAGTTCAAAAGTTCAAAACTCTTATTGCATATCTCATAGTCATATCTGATTTCTAAATATCGCATATGATCGTCATCATATCAATAATCAGATTAATAATTGCTGAGATTATCATTACATATTGAAATTTGAAATTCAAAAATATATAGTTTGATGCTAAATCGCTGATATGCAAACAAAAAACTCAAAACTGTAAACAAAAATCAGAAATCTATCTATCTATCTCATCTAATCCACAAGGCTGTGATCATCCATCTCAAGGTCTTCAACTATGATTTTGTCCAGAAACTCATCACTCTCCAACTCAGGTTCCTCTGATGGTAGTATAACTAGGGGCAATTCATTAAGGCCATCTGGTTCAACTGCTTCTTCCACCATGATTGCAGCATATCCATCATGTGCAA
>MU225215.1:2744367-2756805 GCA_018584345.1 Thuja plicata | reverse complement strand
TATCAGAAATTTAGCAAAATCCAACGGTTAATTTGTGAGATATGGTCCTTTTACCGAGACTGTAGTTTTTGAGACAGCCACACATTCACCATCAACAAACTACTCTCTTACATTTTACATTTGCAGTTTGGCTCTGATACCATGTTAAGTTTTTAGGATCGCTGCAAATGTAATAATACTCTATGTTATATGTATTTTCCAAATGCAACAATCTCACTTTCATTTATTATTTATAAGAAAGGACATACCTCTTCCAACTAATTATAATTTAATCAATCTTATAATGTTTCATCAATCAATTATTAATTAAGAATAATAATTTAATAATTTAATATGAAATATTAAATTTCATATGATTAATAATAATATAACATATATATTATATTATTATTAATCAACACATATTAAATATATTCTAATGATCACACGACTGAAGATACAAACATTAACATTGAAGCTTTGGATGAAAGTCCATGAAACTAGAGAAGGTTGAATCTCTTTGAACCCATGGAGGAAGCGTGTTATACTCCTCATACATGCTGAGTATTTCTGTCCTTTCATCAGGCTGTGAAATCTGGACTAACTGTTGCTGAATCTAAACAAGATCCTTCAAGACTTTTTCTAAACTCTGCGTCTTCCCCATAGCTAGAAAACTACTAAACTCTGCAAGTGAATGTGAAAAACTTGTAGCTGCCAAGGATAAGGTTCCACTCTCAGGGACTGAATTGCTAGCACCTCCCAGAAGTTTCGCAACTCCTTCCTGATACCGCTGCACTACTGAAATTTGTCAGACAGTTTGCTATCTCTGTATTGATCTCTGCTGGCTGAAAATAAAATCAGACTGCAAGATTTCTGATAACTGGAAGAGGGTGCTTATCTAGTTTCGAATAAGTTTGAATGTTCTTCTTCTTGTTCAATTTCTGATACCTATGCAATGTTCTTGACTGGCTGTTCTCTTATAGTTTAGTTTCCCAACTGTCCTTATTTTATGCAATGGTTGATTTGTTTCGAAGGCTTCCTTTTAAAAACGTTCACCATGGAAGTATATGTTGGAGGAGAGTGGTCCTTATTAGCCCCCCCTATTTCCACTGAAAATTTCTGCACTAACGTTGCTTTATTCTGTCATTTTTCTCACAAAAGTTTGTCAAACTGTTTACTTTCAAATGACATTAATACAAACTTCAAACACTACCATATTGGCATGTTGATACCAAGTTCTTAGAATCAATGTTCATCCGTAAACACTAGTTGCGGATTACACATTACTAGAACAGATATAAAAATGTCAAGCACTTGGTGATTAGATCGTGCCCCCAATTAACAGCACAAAGCCAACATCATTTAGTCACAACCATGGTGGGCGTCTCCTATAGCCAAGACATACGACAGTACTCCCATCATCACCTCTAAATCTTCATATGCGGCAGCTAATACTTCACCAGTAAAAATTAAAATTGGAACTGTAATCTGTTAACGGTTTGTATGCCCAAACCGTGTAACTCAAAAAAAAAATCTTCTTGGCTTCTTAGAATCTTGGTCACATGGAGAAATCAATATATTGTAACTTGTTATTGCAATGCCCACGCTTGCCAGTGGAAATGGTTACAAACGACACCTTCACAATCGTCTTCTGCGAATATCCTGTGCCTGGAATTTGTAGCACTCAATTCGTTTTTGACATGTAACTGGTTCTAACCATCACCGAATCTCAAAATTCAGGCGACCTGACAACCTCTGGAAGATAAATTTTATTCGAACATTAGCAACCACATGAATAATAGTTCTTCAACGGTAAAGAGGATTATATGAATTGCAACCAAAGATCAACAGTGGATTCCTTAATATTGTCGCGACACCAAACTCTCGATAAGGGAAGTACCAAAAGAATTGTCTCTTTTGAAGTTTTACACCCAGAACTTTATTAATATATTCACGGCAATGTCAAAACATTTACCACAATGATTTTAATCTCACCATTCAATATATGCCAAGGGGTATACCCAAACGGTCTCCACGAGTATATGCGTGAGAGTAGACTGATCTCCTAATCGGGTGTGTGACTACTGAACACCCCACGAACCACCACTCTAGCCGCCTGATATGTAAGTGAAGTGTTGGTTGTAACAATGGCTCGCGTGTTGTCTGAAGACGTGCAGACCCGGAAACATCAACGGTAATACTTGAAGCAAAAAGACCAATCACCGTGCACGGGTGGATAGTCCCTTCAACACGGATTCATTCGAGTTGATTCCGACACCCAAAGCACAGTAGTTTATATGGCCCGATATAGCCTCGACACCCAGCCTGGAGGTGAATTCGATATCTCAGTAGCTAACATGACATCCGGTGCTAAGCTCAAATGATATAACCAAATCCGGATTGACACCTATCTTCTTGCTGTGTGAGCAGCCTGCTCGCTTGCTAAATTTTAGAAAAAGAATACGCCGACTTACTTGATACATAAGCCATGTTTTAACTATTATTTCAAATTCTGGGAGTTACTTGTACCCTTGCTTGCTAAGTCTGATTCCAACAAAAAAAACACTGAATTCTTTTACTCATAGAACCCTTCTGAAAAGTAGGTCTCTGTTATAATTCCACAGGCTGGCAAGAAAACCAGCTCTAATACCACTGTAATGACCCAAACCGGGTCTTTCCCTTGTTTTGACAAATATTTCTCATACAGATTTAAACATTCAAGTGCATGCAATAAACCCTTGATGCGATAGCAAATAACCAACAAATATATTCCAATAAAACCCTCAGCAAATATTATTGCACATTCTATAACAAAAATACAATAGTAATGGGATTTCCACAATCCAAAATCTGAATTACAATATTCAGTAGTAATATCAAATGACAAGAACCTGGAAATGCAATGGCAAACTCTGCAGTGAATCCGCATCGGAGACGAACTGGGGCTACCTCCAATCCTCCTCTAAGCCAAAAGGGTTTCTGTCCTCACGGCTGTATTCGAAAGTTGAAAGCTTCCTAATATCTCCAAGAAATAAATATCATATCAAAACTAAGCATCCCTCAAAAGAGCCTTCAATCCTTCTTTTAAAGCAATGGCTGTGACTCTTCAGTTTCCCCTCTCTGTCTTTTCATATTCTCACTTAAAGTCACTTTTTAAATAAATATAACCGTTGGTTATAAAGTGACATAATAAAATAAAGTGAGGGATCTTCTGGCATTAAAACGGAGGACCAAATGAACTCGGATGGAGACGTGTGATAGCTTGCCGGAAAGCTCTCCGCGAGACGCTCCGAGTCCACTACTGAAATGCCAGGAAAACTGAGTTCTTCCTACTTACTATAAATAGTAAGCACTCTGGAAACCCTGTGGAAACTGATCCGATTGGCCTGAAACTAAAAACACCTAGGCCAAATATCCCTCTGATTACCAGCCAAGCCTCGGTTAGCCCACTGGACCATGACGAAAGGCTAACTATAAGGCATGAAATAATGTGCCCCGAAAAGGGGACATTACAGCATATCTGAAACAAAAAGATAGCGAAACTTCCTAAAGAGAAGAAAACAACGGTGAACCTGAGGAAGAAAAATTGAGTAACATTACCATAGAAGTTACCTAAGGCAAAAGAGATGTGGAGTCCACAAGAAAGAGAGATGTGGAATCAACAAAGAATGAAGTTAACAAAATTTAAAGGAGAGCCTAGAGAAAAAATTAATTAAATATAGGTACTGAAGAAGTTCTAAACATAAGACAATTGAAGATTACTAGACACAAAAAATATACCATAGATGGTCCAGCTAATGCACAAGTATCAACAATATGTTCCCCACACAGTTCAGCAAGATTAAGGCAGTTGAATCTTCCTTAGAAAAGATGACAATAATAATCAGAAGAGTGAAAAATATCAAAAAAGGACCATACAAGATCACTCTAAACATGCATATCAAAGTTAAAAAGAGAAATCAACTAGATGGTAATAGCTGGATTGTCTTGCCCAGTAGATAAATATGATTGGGTGAGGTCTGTGGTAATGCAGCCAAGATGGCAGGCAAAATTTGAATCAGTAGAGACTAAAGAGTTGTAAATGATGCATGTGTAATGGCACTATTTCCAACTACTTTCAAAAATGACGACTTGAGGTTGCTCCAAGATGTGAAATCCATTCTTTCACATATCAATTAAGCAGCTATCATCAAATCCCAATTATAAAAATTTGCGCAAAAACCACATTAGCAACTAAGAAGATTTCATTTGCCTATAAGGAGATACCAGTTGTAGTCAATGCAACTGAAGAATTCTACCACAATTTCTATGTGTATTTGGATGATTGGGACGTCTTCCCAATTTTGTGATAAGAAATGTTAAAGCTGCAATTCATGTTTGAACTTTGAACAGTACCAAGCACATGCTGCTAGGATATGTAATCAGCGAGCAAATTCTAGTATAACAAGCAAAGGAAGCAGTCCTTATCAGTTTAAAACCACCTGGGTAGTCATTGTCAGTTTAAAATCACCTGTAAACCCTCTAAAGTCCAAAGCTTTTCAAAATTTCATTAAACCATATGCAAAAATTGCAGCTCCGGTGGAAAAGCTGTTGCATCAGGATCAAAAGTTAATGTGGCACCAGAATGTCAAGGAGCAAACCATGTACAACTTTCATGCTTGTCTTTCATGACTGGACAAAGACTTTCCATGTACAACAATTGGCATGGTGTTGCCACAACCAACAGAAAGAAATATAAACCATCCAGACTACTTCCCAGACAGAAAGTTATCACAGATAGAGAAATAACACTATGGCAAAGCAACAAGCTCAAGCAATGGTATATGCATCGAAAATTCCTACATAGCCCTAACCTTTGACCATAACGGTTGTTCCAATTTGTTGGATTTTATTAGTGTACAATGAACATTAGATATGTAACTTATGAATTATAATTTATTACTTCTATTCGTATAAAGTACTGATATATTTATTACTAGTTATTATTAGATTAACAAATAAATAGATTTATATATCAATAATATTGAACATATTATGGAGCACTCCAGGAGGACAGAAGGGTTCTACCACTTTGTAGTTAAGGTTTGATCAAGAGTTTTCGGCAGATTCAGTCTAGGAAGAGGAGTTCCAACCACTTCTTTCATAATAGTTCTTCCCTCAATTGGCAAAGGTGTAGTTGGCATTCAGCTCCTTTCCCCCCTTTTCTCAATTCAAATTTTGAGCAATATCACGTTGGCAGGCTTCAAGTTAAAGATCATTGTGCTGTCTCAAAGGCAAATGCTATCCCTCCAAGAAAAGGATGGAATAAGAACAAGCCCCGACTTGAGATTCTTTCTCTTGTAAGGCTTTGGTGGCTGACTCAACTCCAATGGTACCTCTCGCACCCTTCAGGGTTGAAGAGGATATTCAAAGGTTGCAAGATACAACACCGATAGACATTGGCAAAGATCATTGGCTTTCTATTCCTTCAGTTTAGGAATGGGTTTGGTCCTCATTGAATCCACTGCCTTATTTATTCTTCCAAAAAGATACTTCGCAGCTCAATTCAAGTCAAAAGAGGAGAAAGAAAAAGATTTTCTTTCAGCTCCAACAAAAATCCAAGATTGGGAGCTCTCTTTGCTAGAGTGAATTCCTAGCTGCTCATGTTCTTCCATTCCTTTCCTTCTTTCTAATGTTTGGGTTAGGCTTTATGGCCTTCTGTTGGAGTTTTGGTGCCAGGACAGCCTTAGAACTACAGGCAGAAGCTTTGGGTATCTGATGGAGATTGACTAGACATTGTTGGACAATGTCTCATATGGTACATGCAAAGGTGAAAGCGTTCAACGATCTAGACTTTTCCTCCTAAAAAAGTTGCTACTGTCTTTGGCTATTGATTCTAATGCCCAAGAAATACATTATGACTGTAAGAGTTTTAGGTGCTTTCTCTGTTATAAAATTGGTCATGAAGGAAAGGATTGTCAAACTTCTAAAACTCAGGAGGTGAAGCTCCCTTTAGATCCTACGCAAATTAGGCCCAAAAAGTTGGCAAGTTAAAAAGATTTCTGAAACTTGCAAAATTTTCTTCAAATCCTGCAAACATAAATGGATCTTCTCTACATAGCCTTGGCCCCTATGTGGAAGGAGTTTTTGGATGGGCATAAGAAAACACAACATGTTGTTAACTCTGCCTCTCTGAGTAGAAGAACAAAGTTTGTTCCCAAAAGTAATGGACCCTATGGAACATCAAGCTTTAGAATCTGCTTCGTCAAAAGAAATTAAAATGAAAGATTTTAAAGAGTGGCCTGGTATGGAAGAGCCTCTAGATGCCTTGGGAAATATTTCAATGAGGAAGGAAAACGGAAGTGAAGAAGTTAAGTCTCTAGAAGTGATAGGTGAGGGCTCTCAAAAACCCCCTGATGGTTTTCTTTCAGGATCTTTCAACTCAAGGTGGAGGGGAAGGATCAATCCACAGTTGCAATTGATGGCCTTTTATTAAATGTTAGGGGACTAAATGCCCTAAACAACAAAAGGATGGTTAAAAACCAGCTTCAAGTTGGTAAGCATGACTTTGTCTTCCTTGAAGAAACTAAGCTTTTTGAACATAATCTCATTCGTTTGTGATGTTCTGTATGGAAAAATTGGCAAGTAATTATTGTGGATGCTGTAGGGTTTTTTGGAGGCCTCTATGTTTTTTAACATATGGCAGTTTTGATAGTTCCCTTCTAAAATAAAATTACTAATTGCATATGTTGCTCAACCTCCTCTTGTAAGGCAAACATGTCTGCAATTGTTTTCAACACCTATGGTCCTAACAAATTTATTTGGAAAAGCTTTGAGCACCAAGATATTCCTCTAGGTGGAGATTTCATTTCCTTGGCAGACCCAGCGGACAAGAAGGAAGGGTGGTATAGGGTGATCTTCACAGTCTATCAAGCTTTTTTTAACTGGATAAAAATGCTCTTTTGAACATCATCCCAAAAGAAGGATCCTTCACTTGGAATAACAGAAGGAAACTAGTCCATTGTATTGCTGAAATGATAGATCATTTTTTAATCTCTCTATTTTGGCTCCTAGAAAGATGGATTTTGGAAACCTGAGTTCTTCCACAGCTGTATTGGATAACTGTCCATTGCATCTTGAGTTTTGGTTGGATTATCCTCATCTTTTCTCCCCTTTCAACTTTGAAATTGTGGTTGCAACATCAAGAATTATACCCAACTATGGAAAAACGGTGGAAGGATTGCCCTTTTAGCTCGAGTACCCCAAGGTTTTGTTTTCCTAAAAATATAAATATGTTAAAAGGTTCCTTTATCAATGCAACAAGGAAATCTTTGGGAAAACTTATGTTGAAAAAGCACAAAAAGCTGAGAATTTGTCTAAGATTCGTGCAGTTATTCTCAAATCTAGGTTAACAGATGAGCTTCTAGCAGAAGAGCGGAGACTTTTGGATCTGCAAGAACAATGTTTGTTAGAGGAAGATGTCTTTTGGAGACAAAAATCACGAGACAGAAGGATAAAAGGTGATAGGAACTTAAATTAATTTTATTTTGGAACTACAGCACAAAAGCAACTGAATCAAATTTATTCTATTCTTGATGCTAATGGCATGCGTATTGAGAATCCAACAGAAATTGTTGCTGCTGCTGAATCTTTCTTTGCCTAGCATTCAGTCAGTAAATATGCCTCTTATGGAAATTCCTTTTTTGCTTAAAACCTTTCTTGTAAGATGAAGTTTGTACAATTGTTTTTGGTTAAAAAAGGGATCAAGCACTTGGTCCAGATAAGTTTCATGCTGCACTTTCCAAGCCTTTTGGGACATCTTTGATAAGGATGCGGTGGAAAATGTGAATGATTTGCTGCACTCAAGTAACGTTATCAAGAATTTCAAGTGTACTTTTCTGGCCCTGGTTCTTAAGAAAGTCAATCCTGTCTCTTTTCATGATTATCATCCCATAGCCCTCTGCAATATCCCCAACAGGATAACTTCCAAAGTTATGGGAGAAAGGTTGAAACTATAGTCTAAAACTTGGACACAGCATAACTCAACAGGCCCCGAAAAATTCAAAAGCTCAAACTTGACAAAAATCAGGGAAAAACTCAAGCATACGTTTTCTTCATTCTAATGATGCATCATGGAGCATGATCCAAAATATTGATGTAAAAAACTTACATGGTTACATTCAAAAAAGTGTTCTTGATCAATGACTCCACATTTTCTGAAAATTGAGAAACAAAAGTTTGCAAAATAATCTTAAAAACATGCATAAAATTGAATTTACAAAAGTTGGAGTAGTTTCTCGTTCATTTATTAATCAAAAGTTGAGTTTTAATCCACATCACAAAGTCCTCTGATTATAAATTACCTTAAATATTAATGTTTTACAAATTTCATCCATGTAAAACATAGGCCCGAAACAATGTTTACCTTTTGCTTTTTAAAACAAGTGGTGGTTGGGGGCAAGATCAAGGGGCAATGTGTAGTGTCCATAGCAAAAATGTTAACTAAATTTCACCAAATTTGAGATCAACACAAACCCAGAGTTCTTTCTGATCACCAAAATCCCAGAGTGGCAAGGTGTGAGCATATGGAAATTGGGAAGTGGACGATGAGTAATTAATTTCAAAATTTAGCAGCAGCAAGCTGCCCAATTTACAATCAAAGATAAGTATGCAAATATGATCAACCACAGACAATTAACAAGTTGATATGGTTAATGCCAAACTAGCGAATAACAAGCATGTATAATCAGTGCCAAATGGGTAAAATTGCAAGATCAATCAATGCCAAACTGGCAAATAACAAGAGGATCCTTGAGTAGTGCCAAATTAATAAACAAAGAAATGTCATTTAAATGTATCCAACAATAAACCATCCAAGCTCTTCTTACAACGTCAAGAGCAACTTCTAACTAGCAGTGAACCATCCAGTTTTACAAAGAGTTATTATGGCATAAAGTACTAAATGATATAAATACCAATAATCAAAAGGTATGTAATGTCCCTGGTTATCTTGAATGGCAATAATTTTAACACTCTTCCAATACACAGCTGAAAGGAATATTATCAAACAGTTTACAAGGTCCTTTTTGTAGAATTTCTGCTGGGTTGTGATATTCTTTGTTGAAGTTTTAATTTAATGCATTTATGATTCTGAGCTCAAAACAAAGATTCAAACCAACTTGTCTATTCCCAAATAAACTAAACAAAATATGCAAACTATAGTAGCTGATTACAAAATATTTTCTAAGCACCAATCTGCACTTGTAAAGAGCCTGCCTAGCTCTTACTCTTAACTAGCACTGAATTAATGAATTCTTAAAAGTTTGAAGTTTGCAAATTTGATGTTTGAGAAAATAAATTAATACAATGCAAGTAATTCAAATAACTCTCTAAACAATGCACAAAGCTCTTCTCATGAACTTAATTAATTACGAACTCCTCAAAAATAAACTCCTCAAGTCAGTACAATTGCTCTGCCAAGTCTATCACCAGGACACCCTACCCCAAATAGACACTGCCAAAAATAGACTTATTATAAATAGTAAGTCCCTCAAACTAGAAACTCTGCAAATGAATCCACAACTCCACTGATACCAATGCATAGACACCCGACTAAAAATAGTAATCATGACGATCACCCAAAAAAGCACTTACTATAAATAGTAAGTCTATCAATCTGACTCAAACGAAGAGCAATCCTGGCATCACAGACCTCCAGAGTGGAAACTGACCACTAGCTCTGCCACACAACCCCCTCTAATATCCCGATTAGCCTACGAGGGTCACAGAAAAAGCTAATCCCATGTGCCTAAAAGCGGGGACATTACAGTCCTCCCTTCTTGAAATTGCTTGTCCCCAAGCAATCTCAAAAAACAAAACATGGAAGTCCACCCGGATCCCAAGGATAGAATGGAGTAATGTCCCTGCGATCACCTTCAAACTCCTGTGAAGAAATCACCATCCACTGAGCTAGCCAGAACACACTATCACCATGCCAACCATAGCGACTCACACAATCTGCAATGCTAAACATATCACTACCTGGATCCCAGTAGAGAAGAAACTCAACCATCCATAACAAAAATGAATGGATATCCAAAACCATCTACTAGATCAATTCTCCCTGCACATCCTACCAATCTGCTCTGAGTAAGAAGCCCAACTGTGCAACAGTGTGCAACAGGGACAATTACTCCCGTAACCCAGATATCCATCCTCTGTAATACCATCCTGGATATACTGACCCTGCAAGTCGACTCCTGCTAACTTGCAGTAACCAACGCCACCAACTACAGATGGAGTAAACCCATCCCACAAAGGATGATAAAAACCTGGAGCCAACCCACACGGACGTGCAAACAAGTCCTCAACCAGTGGGTCAAAAGAGAAGTGATGAGTGCTCCTCACTGTGTAATCATGGCGAAATGCTCCAATCTCTGTCAGTGGCTTATCCATAACAAACCAAGAATCAAGAGGTGGCTCAAATCTCTGACTCTGGACAACTGGTTGGGTAGGATCTTGGGTAACTCTCTCAGCAAACCCAACCACAAAATCCCTATGCGACAGCATTGTAGTCAAGGTATCTACAATTCTCCCCACCAAAAGCTGAATACCGCGAGAACCCTGGATAAGTGTACCCTTAGAAGCTTCGAAAGGTCCCTCCTGCGAAACCAGACTCTCAAGCAAGTATTCCATGAATGACTTCGTGCAGTAAAAATTATAAGAAGCAGCATCAACCTGCTCCCCTGCAATCCACAATTGATCTCTCGGAAACTCTGGCACTACCAACTGCCTATCACGATCAGCTGTATGAGACGAAGGAATAGATTTGCATAGAAACGAACTCGCAAAAGGAGGATCCCACGAGTTGTAGATAATTTTGAAAAAATCTTTCAACGCAAAACTTAGCGCCAATACAAAATTTTGAAAAATTTAGAACACTAATAATTTCTAAGAGAAATTATTAGTTTTTCAAAAAGAAATAATTAACTTAGCTTTGATACCATGTTACACAAGTAATTGGTAGAATATTCGATGAATTAATGAATGAGAAAGACGCTCATTTATTTACAAAGACGATGTTTCTATTACGAAACAATTGTAGCTATTAGAAACATTCTAATAACGAAAGAATATCTACAATATTAGAAATATTCTAATATTTACAAGATTTACAATAAATAATAAACAAGATATTAAGGAGATATTATTCTAATATTGTCGTGTATTACAAACTCAAGGACCAAACAATCTGAATATTAAACTTTGCAAACAAGTATTTTACCTTCTACAAAGTATGCATAATGTTTGACAAAATTACTCAGAAGGAAAAAGTGAACAGTTGGGCAAGAGTCCATAGGGGATATTACAGATTTTGGAGAGCTTCTTGTGGAGTAGAAACCCTAGGAAAAAAGCCATAAGGGAAATCGGTTTCGATAGTGAAACATCTATCCTAGCTGGTTAATGGTGGAGCCATTCAGATTTCACATGTGGATTCAACTATTAAATATTAAGAAATTTGCGAAGTCTTGTACCTATTAAAGTTATTGGATATATAACAAATGAAAATGAAAGCAATTTTATTTTTCTATGTCTACTAATGAATGCCTTTTCTTTTCAGGCATGCAGCAATGAAGGACTATGCAATTTCAAAATTAATATAAAAAATATATGAGCACTATATGTATATGAAATTATCACAAGAAAAATGCTGATGGAAATTATCTCTGAATATTTGCTGATTGATGAGAGAAGACTTGCATTCAAAAATGTTGTATATGCTTACCTGTGATCAATCAGCAAATGATTATTTATATGAGAGCCATGTCACTATAGATTCATGTCTCCTTGAGGAGACATGGCTCTATAATGCCATGTCTCTTCATTACCAACCGATGCAACTCAATACATATGAACAATCACCAATAAACAATGCTCGGTCTCAATAACTAATCGGGTCCTTAATATCACCGAGTGTTATGATTATCGGGTGTTTATGATTTCATCGGGTGTTAGACATATTGGTAATTATCAAGGCATGAGTATAATATGCATTTTGTTTGATACTTATGAATTTTCATATGTGATGTTAATTTGATCAGAATATTATTATTATGAGGAAAGATCACAATTTCAGAATATGAATAAATAAATGTGTATATATGAGTAAATATATAATAATAGTAACACATTATTATTATTATTTATATATTAATATATATCATAATTGATCTACTATCATAATATTAATATCTACTGTATTTTATCTTATCGAAGCTACAAACATCAACACTCCCTCTTAGCTAGGGAAGATAAAATTCATCAAAATGCAATTCACAAGATCCATTACTTTTAAGATATCACCTCATCGTGATATCAAGAGATATGGTTTGACCAAGAATATCAAGTCTCGTGATATTCACCATAACTCAAAAAATATTTTAGATATCACCTCAATATGATATCAGAGATATGGTCTGA
>MU225215.1:2711634-2733742 GCA_018584345.1 Thuja plicata | reverse complement strand
AATGGAGGAGTAATGAAATTACAGCAGGAAGTTCTGAATCAAATTTTGCTTACATATAGTATCGAATGGCATGTAGGGTTACAAATCAAGCTGATTTTGGATTCACTGACCTCTGATGGCCCATCGACACTAGGGTTTCTTTCTGAATGATTATCGGATGAAATACATATGTGCATATGATTATTGATCAAAGTGGTCTCTTTTACATCGGCATCTTGGACTCTCTTTGAAGGCAAAAAGCTCACTTCTCCAAAGCTTGCAAAATATAAACCCCGACTTGAATCACTTATTAGATGTGTGTGTCATAGTTTATGAGGGGTTATTTTTTGTTTCAACCATATTGTAAATGTTACCTTGAAATAAGCTGTTGAGCAATTAATGTGGTTTAGTTTGACGCTTTCTTAGGGGTCCTTTATATTGTAATATTCATAAGATTAGCTTCTATATATCTTTGTATTGAGTAATGACGTTGGGTTTTCTTACTGGTTCTTTCCCGACCGAGCTCTTGAACCAGTTTTATTATAAATAAAAATATTAGTGGTAACCCCACTTTTGCCTAAAAAAAAAAAAAAAATTGTAACAATGCATTCAAATTTCAAACATTTAGATTTTTTAATTTTTAAATTGTAATTTTTTTAAAATTAATTTAAAATTTTAATAACATTGTAACAATGCATTCAAACATTTATATTTTTAAATTTTACAAATACTTTAACAAGAATGAAGAATGAGAATCTAAATTTAAAACAATGAATTCAAGTTTTCAACATTTTCATTTAGTTTTAGTCTTTTAGAAAAAAAATTTAAAAAATGAAAATCAGAAAATAAAACAAAGAAAATTCATTGTAAAAAGTAAAAACCCTACCTTTTGCTTGATGAATCTTGATCTTCTTGCTCCTCTTGCTCCTCTTGATCTTGCAATCACTTGCAAAATCACTCTCCAATCACTCTTTCAACTCTTTTTCACTCCTTCCTCTCAGCTGTTGCAAAAATCAAAAATATGAATGAAAGTCAAATGAAGTATATGGGCCTTATGAAGGCTTAGAGGGCCTTATATGGGACCCACATCCTTTTAGGGTTCCATAAGAACCAATTAGAAAATTAAATTTTATTAAAATTTTTTTTGAAAAGCACTTTTCAAGTCTGTCACCAGCCGTACCCCGTCGAGTACCGAAGTACCTGACGGGTGCGGCGGCGAAATGACAGAGCTTGGGTGGCGGTGGCGGTACTCCAGTACGCGGAGTACCCGTCCCAGGGACGTCCCGGTACCCGGTACCCGGTACTCCGGGGTTTTGGGCCGGGTACGCATCCCTGGGTTACACTGCATGTAACACAAGTCTCAAACCCATTGGAAAATAATTTGGTTCAAGCTGCTAAGACTTCCAGACTTTTTGCTTCACAATGTACACTCAAGATTCCTCAATTGTTATGTGGCATGTTGTCTCTAGACCTGATTCGACAACAAGGCCCATTTTATAGGAAGATGGAGAGGCGGTACCATAGTAGCCAGAAAGAAGTGTCATAAATAAGTAGCACTGACTGGTTGGAAAGATGGAAAGTTGTTAAAACTCAAATGAGGTTCAGCTATTTCAAGAAGTTTACTTTACCTTAATGAAGTATGTAGTTATTCTGCTAGTCTTTTATGGAAATTTGGGTATATGCTGATTATGAAGACATTCGAATAATACAAAATAAGAATGTTGTCGGTTTGCCAACTTTGTCCAAGACAATTGAGCAATGTGAAGATTGAACTCTAGTAAAACAATATAGAGATCCTTTTACCAAAACAATTGGAGAGCTCAAAGAAAGTTACAACTCATTCACTCTGATTTGTGTGTGCTGTTCCCAGTCACTATGCTGGAGGATGTCAGTATCTCATATTTCTTGGAGAAGTCTGTAGCCTTCAAAACTTTTCAGAAGTTTCACACAATGGTTGAAAGTGAAGCTCAAACTCAAATTGGCACTCTTCAAACAGACAATGGTCGAGAATTTTCATCTCGAATTGGCACTCTTCGAATAAACAATGATGGAGAATTTTCATCAAAAGTTTTTGAAGATTACCTCAGTCAAGATTGAATGAAGCATAATCTCACTATAAACCCTTTGGATTAAGGGGGGAATGTAAAGATTAATCATATTGGTCATCCACTTAAGCATTCGGTTGTGGAATGCACATGTAATATTTTGGTTTTGACAGTTGGTAGTTATCATAACTTACGCCACATTTATATAATTGAATGTAAGGCCACATGAAGCACTCCCATTGTTAATAAAGGAATATCTTACTAGCCCTGGCAAAGGACATGTGCTTCCAAGTTCAGCTTTTGACACTCTTCAACTAATGGTACACAAGCTTTTCTAAAATGATTATCTAAGTTATCTTGCACATAGAAATCACAAAACAACTTTTTAACATGATGCATCTCAGCTAATTCTAAAGTGTATTCAAACATATTTGACCATGTATACATCTCAATCCTACATGAGTAAATAATTGAATAGTGATTTGATTAGTTGTTTGCTCATAAAATCGGCTCTGAATTGGTGCCCCCTTCTTACAATCTGTAATCAAATGTAATTGTTGTCAACAAATTGACCATTTTAATATCATTCATTTTGCACTATGTCAAGTTTTGTAGAATCAATGATAGTCTATAGCCATTACCTATGCTTGTCTCCTTTACTTAAAATCTTCCATTGCTTGCATGCTTGAACAATAGCATTAAAATGTTGGTCGTTTTCACCCATTACTTGCATGCTTGAATAATGGCATTCAAATGTTGGTCATTTTCACCCATCAATTGCATGCTTGAAAAATGGCATTCAAATGTTGGTCATTTTCACCCACTGCTTGCATGCTTGATCAGTATGTATATATTTTCTGGTGCTGTCAGCAAGGTCTCGCTACGATAAACGTCCAGTTGGTAAGACTAAGAATTGGACCAAGTGCATGTTTAGATGCATCAATTTTCAATCTCAAATCACTATTGCAAATAAGCCAAGTGCCTTGGACAGTACACTTCAACTCTTGAAACACTTTGGTTGTACGTCAGTCTAGGTGAATGTTGCCATAATATCAACATTTGAGAGTTGACTTGAATGACATGCAATGTGAGAAAAATCAGGTACAATAATCCTATAAGTATAAAGACTAAATGTCCGCAAGAAGTATGAACTTTTAAAAGGCTCTTTGGAATAGGCCAATCAGATCTTGAATGAATTATTTTTTCAGGATGTCTGATAAATTACAAAATTCCATGCTCATCGACAATATACCCCAAGGCTGGGTTTTTTTCACAGAAACAAAACAGTTAACAAAGTTGGCATATAAGTTATAATGACAAAATCTAGAGGACCCACTACACATGATTCAAATGTTCCTACAATGTTCTCTTGAAAGTCAGTATGTCATCCAATTAAACAAGAACAAACAAATCTATAAGGGGATGTGAGATGTCATTCATCATCGTTGTGAACAACTACATATGCAGAATTTGTTGGAAGTCAGATTTAATGTGCTCCAGACTTGACTTCTATATTTCTTGATTATATCTGCAATTTCGCACTCACAACAGATGTGATTTCTAATATACCCAGCCCAAGAATTTTGGATTTGTAATGATGCCCAGATGCACAATTTGAGAGATAAATATTTTTAATGATTCTATGCAATTCTTCGATATTTTATTTTCACAACTAGAACCATTATACCATAAGCACAGCAGAAAGAAAAACAAAAAGCCAATTCTTTCAATCTTTGAATTTGTGCTGAAATTACTAGAAATTGAGGCAAACCTGAGTACCAAATGCAAGAGAGAAATTTTGCCCAAGACTGTGGCTAGTTCCAGCCTGCAATGCTTTGCAGTCACCCATCATAGCTTCAATTGTATAGGTGCGAAGAGCACCAGCAAATGTCTCCGCCCTGGACTTACGGCCAGCTATAACAGGTATAGCTGCTTGTTCATAGGAAAATTTACGATACACTTCAATCATCTGCAGAGCCTACAGTGTTTTCGAACCAGAACAAGTTATAACTCAAGCAAACACATAAAATCTGTTCATTGTAAGATGCCTCCATGGTTCTTCAAGGAAACATGAACAAACCTCTTTCTCTGCTTCTTCCTCTGTGGCATGAGCTGTATGACCTTCTTGCCACAAGAATTCCAGTGTTCGCACAAATGGTTTGGTACGCATTTCCCATCTTGTGACATTCGCCCACTATCATATAACAGCAATATCAAGTCCTCAGAGATAATATTTGATCTAGCTAGTAAAACTCTTAAAGAGAGGTGTAAAAATCACCTGGTTAATCATTAAAGGAAGATCCCGATAGCTATGCACCCATTTAGTAAACATGTGATTTACAATAGTTTCACTTGTTGGTCGTACCTAAACATGCCTCAAGATCAAGCAAAACACAATTATTTTTCATTATAGAAGAATAGATTTGTTAGAAACAGAACTAAATAGAAAGCTTTATCCAGACATCTGTGAGGTTCCAACAAGAGACGTAAGTCATAAACAATAAGTTTGTTCATTAGTTCAATAAAACATCTATCTTACCACAAGCTTCTCTTCTAGTTCCTTCCCACCTCCAATAGTAACTAGAGCAAGCTCGGGACTGAAACCCTCCACATGGCTGGCTTCTTTTTCGATAAAGGAATAAGGAATAAACTGTTCAAAAGAATGGCCAAGAAATAATTTTGAGAGAAATAATATAATGTAGAGAATGATTGATAAGCAAAAATAAAAATCGTATGGTCTATAACCTTATGCAGTAGTATTATTTTTCATCCTCTATTTAGTTCATAAAACTCCATACAACTAGAAATCAGAAATTAAGTATTGGTAAAAGTAGGACTTGGTTCTTCCCATCAATACGATAAATGCATAATATACCATACAGCAACACATCACCCTGAATTACATGTAGCATTGTCAGATTTTAAACATTCACACAAAAATGAAATGGCAGTCTGCATGGTTATAAGAAACGCAAACATTACAAAATTTTATCATTCAGAAGTTAAACCCAGCAAGTGAACATTAAAATGCCAATTCACAGTTACACACTCAAGTATGAACACATTTCATAATTCAATCCAGGACTTTGGCAGATGGCTCAAAGAGTTTGTTTCTGATGTATATTGAAATTAAGAGGAGAAATGGTTTCAAACAACTTTGAAAAATTCATAACCCTCCCTACCAAAAATTGGCAACATAGATCTAACAGTAACAAGCATGGCCGTCCATAAACACAATCGAATACTGAAGTGACATAGTCTGCAAATGCAAAGAAGGGCCAAGAGGTCACAGTAAACTTTTCTAAAGAGGAACTCCATGAAACAGATCTCAGAGTTGTGCAACAGGGCTTTGATAGGTAAGTTTTGGAATTTCTCCCCTTCTCAATCACAAATTGCATGCTAAGTTAAATCGCATTGGAGTGGTGTTAATGAAGTCTTCATTATTGATAATGGCAATGGTTATTTCATAATGGTTTTCTCAAACAAAATATGATCAAAATTTAGCCCACAAATATAAATGCTGATTTATGAAGGGTTCGGGGCTTTACACTCAAATTTGATTTCCAAATTTCAATCCTTATTTGCAGAATGTCAAATTTGTTTCTTTCTGGGTTCATCTCCCTTCTTTACCATTGAATACCGTGAGCTTGATTTGGTAGAGACGCTGGGTAATTAAATGGGGATTTTTTGCATCATGATCTGACTTCTTTCGATAATTGCCAATTGGCTGTTCGCCTTTGTGTTTTATTTGATGTTCAAAAATCTCTGCCCTCATCCTAACTATCAAATCTAAGTATGGGGAGTGGAAACAAAGCATTGTGGTTGATAACCCTGCATCTGTCCAATCCAAGGAGTCTGCCCTTGGCCATTTCACTTCTGCTTGGAATAGCTATTCAGGGGAATACACAAAAGTCTGCCAAGATCCCTCCTCGGATCCAGATAATTGTCCTCTGAAACAGGTGTTGGTATCTCAAAAACATGGTGGGTTGCTTCTTGATTCTCCAAAATCTAATTGGGAATTGGTTAATGCAGAACTTTTACATCATGAGAATCAAAACTTTAACATCATGAGAATTGCGAAAATTGTTTACTTTTAAAATTGGGAGAAAATTCCTTGCTTAAAAATGTTCCTAAGGTGCTCTCACAGGAGATGAGGGTAGATAATAATGAGGAACATCCTTCATCTGTTTTGGATATTTGTCCTTTGATGCAAGTGTTGGTATCCAAAAAAGCTGGTGGGTTACTTCTTGATTCTCCAAAATCTAATCAGGATTTGGTTAATGTAGAATTTTGTCATAATGACAATTAGGACAATTCTTTAGTTTTAAATTTGGGGGAAAATTCCTCACCTAGAGAAGTTCCGAAGTTGCTCTCACAAAAAAAAAGGCCAGATAATAATGAGGCACATAATCTCGACACCAATCCTCCTATACAGTGCATTCAGCTCTCCAAGAAGATAATGGCAACTAATAATAAGGGACATAATATGGAAGGAAACCCTTCTATTTAACGCACTAAGGATCTGGTTCTTATTGACCACATTTGCTCACTTTCAGAAAATCCTACTTCTCCATCACCTCAGCTCACTGTTAGCTCTCATACTCCATCACCGCTAACTGAGCTAACTAGATTGAGAGAATATGAGACTCCTCCATAAGCAAGTCCCCTCCGAACACCAGTGTCACAGAAAGTAGGTAAAGGGATCTTTTCCTCCTCACAATGTAGGGGCTATTCCTCAGACTCCGAATTTAAGCTCTTGAAGTCAACTCATATTCAAAAAACAGGGAATCCTGTTGACTTGAAATTGAAATCTGTCCAGACTTCCAAAAACACATGTAATCTGACAAAAGAAGATTTCAAGAAGTTTACACAAGCTCTAAATTTTGAGAATATGGTGGAGACTATCCATCTTCAGGTTGCTGAAGAAAAAATTGCAGAATTAGCAGATGAAGTACTCCAAGAAAATGAGAACCCAAACTGTTCTCCCCAAAAGATGCCTCATTCTAAAAAGATGTCAGTATTTGCACAAAAATTGTCCATCTCTCAAACAGAATTTGAAAAGCAGCAACCCACTGTTTTCCCTCCAATTAAGAAAGAAAGGGGATGTCCTCCAAAGAACAAGCAGACTATGAAGGAAATTAACGTTGGTGTGCAAACTACTCTAGATTTTAATTCGAAACCAAGAAAATCCTAAGAGGTGGCTCCAGTGATCGTACTGGAACAAATCACTAGATCAAGGAGAGCCAGCCGCTCTCCCAGGATTCAATGAAAATTTTAACATGAAATGTTAGGGGCATTAACAAAAAACACCTCATTAAAGCCCAAATAGATAATTGTGAGGCAGATGTAATGTTGATTCAGGAGACTAAATTATCAGCAGAACAATCTAAAGATTATTTTAAAGGTTGGCACCTCTGGTCAGTAGTTCAATCCCCTTCGACTAGTGCTTCGAGTGGGCTTGCCATTTTGTGGAGAAAGTCAAAAGTTTAGGTTTATCTTCTCGCTACTAATGCAAACTGGATTTTGGTTAGACTTTCTTCTTTTGACTTATCTTTCATTCTCCTAAATGTTTATGGACCTACTTCAACAATTAATACAAAGATTTTATGGTCCTCTTTATCTCAAGTATTGGATAGCTTTAGGGAAGAGAAGATTATAGTAGCAGGTGATGTCAATGCCATCCTCCCATTTGAAGAAAAGAAAGGAGGTATATCCCCTCCCTTGAAGACAATTGAGGAATTCAGTGAATTCGTGTCTCAAACTGGGCACTATGACTGCTGCCCCCTCAATAGTAATGTTACATGGACTAATAGAAGGAAAGATTTTTTTCATATAGCTGAGAGATTGGATCAGTTTTTCCTTAATCCCTAAAGGATTTTAGAAAGAGGCTGTTGTAGTTCTTCAATTCTTACCTTCTCAGGTTCTGATCATTACCCACTTCAAGTAAACATCTTAACAGGGCACCCAAGCAACAAGACAAAGCCTCATTTCAAATTTGAACAAATGTAGTTGAGAAATGCCACATTCCTTCCTATTCTGAAACAATGGTGGTTAAAAGCTCCCTTTGTATCGGGGTCTGGAATGTATCAATTATCCAAAAAGTTAAAGGATATTACAGCCAATAAAGCACTGGAACTACAGATCTCTCAAAAACATTTTTCGAGAAAAGGATCAATTACAAGGTCAGCTAGCTGAAGTCAATGAGAAGATCATTCATCAGGGCCTTTCTCCTGAAACATAAATTCCAAAAATGCTTGCAAAAGGAGTTGGAAGAAGTCCTAATTAGGGAAGAGATTTATTGGAGGCAAAGATCAAGGGAAATGTGGCTCAAATAGGGTGATCGAAATACAAAATGTTTTCATGCATCAACCATAATAAAAAAGCACAATAAAATAGTTTTTTAGATTCAAGATAATAATGGAAATATTTTGCTTGAGGAAAATAAAATTCAATCAGAAGCAGTCAACTATTTATCAAATCTTCTTTCAAAGGGCATGCCTCAAGTTGATGCAGATGTTAATTTAGAAATCATTGACAGCATTCAACGCCTATTACTAGACCAAGATAATTTACATCTCACTCAAGCCTTTACACTAGAAGTAAGGAAAGTAGTCTTTTCCATGTCTCCGACTCTCTAGACAAAACACCAGGCCCTGATGAATTCATGGCATTATTCTTTCAGAAATGTTGGGACTTTATAGGTGTAGACATTTTGAATGCCCTAGAGGAATCAAGAAAGAATGCAAAAATGCTCAAACAGTTTAATACCACATTTATTGCTCTTATCCCCAAAGGTAACAATACAAATTCCTTTGCAGATTATCGACCTATTTCTTTATGTAATACTATATATAAGATATTCACAAAGGTAATCTCTCATTGTCTAGCTCATATCATTCCCAAGATAATTTCTTCAGAACAGGGTGGTTTTGTGCCTTGTAGAGACACTGCAAAAGGGGCTCTTATAGCCCATTAAATGCTTCACACAATTCACACTAATAGATTGTCCTCTATGGTCATAAATTGGATATGATGAAAGCTTATGACAAAGTCAGTTGGGACTTTCTTCTTCACATCTTACTAAAAATGGGGTTCAAAAGCAAATGGTGCAAATGGATCTTATTATGCATCTCAAGAGCCAAATTCTCAGTTTTAATTAATGGGACTCCAAGTGGTTTTTTCTTATCTTCATAGGGAGTTTGCCAAGGTGATCCTCTTTTACCTTTCTTGTTTATAATTCTGGCAGAAGAACTTAGCATGCTTATCCAACAACAGCATAATTTAAGTTGGTGGAAGGGAGTGCAAATCCCTAACTCCAACTCGGTCACAACTCATATTTTGTTTGCAGATAATACCTTGCTATTTGGCCAAGAAAAAATGGTAAAGCCTAAAGTTAGTAAGCAGTCATTGGAAGCATATTGCTTGGTGTCAGGTCAGAAAGTGAATGCAAATAAATAAAAAATCTTCTTTTTCCATACACTTGTTTTAGTAAGTCCTTGCAAAAATTCTTTGGATTTAAACAGGACTCTCTGCCTTGCAAATATTTAGGAGCTCATTTTTCCATAGGAGCAAATAAATCCGCTTATTGGACACATTCTTTCTTCCATTCTCAACAGAGCATCCTCCTAGAAGGCCAGATGGTTACCCTTAGCTGGTCGAATCCTTATGACAAAGTCAGTGTTAAGCTCTATTCCCAATTACATTATGTCAATATTGCAAGCCCCTAAAGGAGTTATTGGTGCAATTGAAAATACATTGAGAGATTTCTTATGGAGAAAGGATATAGATAATAAAGATAAGCTGCCTCTAATCTCATGGGACAATATATGCAGATCAAAATGGGAAGGGGGATCGGGTATTCATAACTTCGACGATAGAAATCTGAGTTTGGGAGCTAAATTGGTTTGGAACTTATACAATAAGCTTACATCCAAATGGGCTCACATATTACAAGTCAATATATCTTGATTCAGATCAACCAGAAAGAATATTTTCACTTGCTAATCCTCCCGAAGATTCTAATATGTGGAATTTTATTGTAAAATGTAGAGAAGTGATTTTGCCATATTTGTCTTGGGTCATTCAATCGAGAGACAAGGCTATGTTCTAGGAGGAATCCTGGAATGGAGCTCCCCCCTTAAATGCAAACAAGGATCTGATACAAGCAAAGAAAGTGTTACAACAAGTATGGGGCTTCAAAGTCAGAGTTTATTTAATAGTAACAGCTAGGGATGGAATTGAAAGAAATCAATGAAAGGATTTTAACCAATTGTCATTTCCCCAAAACCAAAAGGAACTCTTACATAACATTCTCAAGGAGAGACAACTTTTTCTCTCTAGCAAATCAAACTATTTGATATGGACTCCTCATAAAACAGGGCAATATTCTGTAAAACAAGGCTATTTATCTTTGAGATTTCAAGGGATGTCTTACAAGTCCAAAGCATTCTCTTTTTGTTGGAATGATGCAATCCTTCCTAAGGCTAGCTCTCAACAATAAAATTCTAGCTAGTTCTAGATTAGCAAAGATGTGAATTGCTAAGGAATTTAAGTGTGTACTATGTCAACAACAGATTGAAACAATGGATCATCTACTTTTCCAATTTCCTTTTGTGCAAACTTGCTAGCAATAGTTACAGGGTAAACTTAAATGGTTAGCTCTCATGCCTAATTCAATGTCTGGTCTTTTAGAGGGATAGCTACTTCTCCACAGGGATTCTTTCCTTGTAGCCATTTGGAGAGCTTCCCCATCAATAGTTGTGTGGAGTTTATGGTGGGAACGAAATAAGAGGATATTCAGACACCACAAACAGTCAGCCCAACAAGTTATTCAAATGATACAATGCACAAATTTAGAATGTGTTAAAACATATACCACTAGAACCAAGAATCTCTCTTCCATTTTCCCATTGGCAGATTCAAATGTTTTGAATAGCTGGCCTCTAATTTCTTTGCCTCTTAAGGGTAGTCTTTTTTTAAATGTTCTTTTAAAAGCTAGCGGAAAGAACATAAAGTGGAAGCCACCAAAATCAAACATTTTCAAATTAAATTTTGATGGATCGTCCAGTGGAAATCCAGGACCATCGGGGGCAGGGTGTGTCATTAGAGATAGCAAAGGTAACTTTGTTGCAACATTGGCTTCCAAACTCCCTTCAAGAACAAATAATGTTGTTGACGCTCTTTGTTAATCAAGGGTCTTAAATTGGCCTTATCACATGAGGTTGCTAAAATTTATATTGAAGGAGACTCACTAGTAATCATAAATTCTTAAGTACCAGACACATCATGAATTGGCAGTTGAAGTATATTTTCTCAGAAATATGGAATATTCTACCACAATTTGAAAGTTTAACAGTTGCTCACTTCTATAGGAAGGCGAATCATGTGGCAGACCAGTTGCCTAACATTAGTGTTGAGCTTACCCAAGGAGATCAAATAATGACATTCAAAGATTTTATTAACCATCCAAAAATTTCAAAGCAGTTGAATTTGAAAAGTAACGTTCACCTAATTGAAGAGCTAGAGTTTTCCCAATCACCATGCACTAAATCAACAAAATGATGTCTTGGCAATGCTGAGTCGGTTTTATATCTAGCATATGTTTGATTTTGCACGTATTGTATTTTCCCCTTGCAGTGAACATGTTTCTCTCTATAAGAACCCCTGCTCAATCTGATTTTTTTTTTCAATTTTAGATGTTTGACATTTTGTCAAACACTTTGCATACAAGGTCCAATTTCTGATTTCTAAGTTCTTGTTTTGTTTTTTATGTTTTTTTTAAGGTCAAATGATGAGAGAACATATAGAAATAAAAGAGCAAGAAATGCATAAAACATAAACAACAAATTTCTCAATGAAAGAGCACTTTATGAGCCTCAAATCAAGTCTGATATGAGTCTGATATAGTTACAACAGCAAACTGATTACTTCAAATTTGAGGTTTATTACAAATCACAATGAACCCTCACATACCCGGAAACAAGGATGGAAGCCCAACGACTTGTAGATGGTACGGTTGCCTCAAAGGATTACCATAATGGCTGATAACAGCAGCAAATGTCTTCAGAAGTTCTGATGTAAATTGGTCCTTCAAACCCTAGTTGTACCTTGTTCAACCCTTCCAAAATATGCAAACCCTTGTGCCTAAATCTCATAAAATATTCCAGCTATGATAAAAATGTTGTTTCGCCTCAAATGACTCAAATTCCAATCCAAATCCAATTGCCCTAGCTAGAAATATCATTAGAAATTATTTTCACCTTCAAAATTGCATAAAAAATCAAAATGGGGTTTTGAAACCCTAGCTTCAGCAATCATAAATTACTCGGACCATAAACTCTTGTTAAAACACCCTGAAAATGATGCCAAATGGATGCCATGATCAAATCTGCAAATATATTCAATTTCTATCAACTCTCAAAACCCTAGTTGCCAAAGAAATGCAAAAACCGGCAATAAATACCATCAATATAGATGCCAAAATGCTTCCATAAAACTCTCAAGGCCGAATCTACAATATCTACTCAATTTGTCAATACCCAGTTGGAAAATTTGGCAACAAAACTCTTCCAAGTTGTCACAAAACCTAGCCAAAATTATATCAAACCCTGGAAATTGTAACCATTTCTAACTCCTCAATGTCAAATACTTGCAATAAGCTCAATGGCAAACCCTGTGTGGATTTACCTCTCCAACTAGTGTTGGGTTTTCGTCCAAACCACTAAATTCTAAGGGTTTTCATCCTCAAAACCAGCTAAACCAAATAGTTACGGCAAAAATGGAGATTCTCCAACAATAGCAAAATACTCAAAAAAATGATGCCCAATGACTTTAGCTCCTCTTTTTAAGGTTCAATTGAGTTTTCTAGAAGATTATGATTTAACCTCCTTAAAAGCTTCTAGAAGAACACATTATTTAATAAAGTGGTTTTATATTATTAAATAAAATGATTTTAATATTTATATGAAAGTGACGTTATATTTAATTTATTCACTTTATTAAATTGTAATTAAATTAATTAATATTAAGTTATCCTTTTGAACCAATATTTATTTTTGGATAACTTAATTAGTTTATTTAATTAAATCACTTAAGGAAAAAATTTGGACATTAAAGTCGTCCCTTCCCGGAGATTGCTTGCCCTTAAGCAATCTACACTTGCATGTCGGACCCAAATACCGGGATCCCAAATCAATCTCAGAAATTCACTGCACTACTCTGTTATAACTGTCAGTAGTAATATTGCCCATCTACAGCAACCGTTGAAGCACCCCATTTCTTATGCAAATTGTTGGATTCCAAACCAAAATATAAAACCTGCTATATGGGATGAAGAAGTAATTTAATACCAAGGAATCATCACCAACCATCCAACCGTACATGTAGACCAACCAACAAATGTGTTAAGCAACTCTCACATGTCCAAAAATCAACATACCAGTATTAGAATATTATAATGTTTCTTTAATGGTCATCTTAGTTAGTCTTTAGTTTATTAGGTCGTTTCTATTTTCGTCTTTAGTTCACGATTGTTTCTTTTAGAAACATCGTCTTTATAAATCTATATAAGGAGCTTTCGTCTCCTCTATTTAATACAACAACATCAATTTACCATAACATGGTATCAGAGCAAGACGATGGGATCTTTTAAAGTTTGACAAATTTTCTAAAAAAAAATCATGGCTGCTACGTGGAATACTTTCCAGAATTTTTTTAAAGATTTTTTTAATGAAAAAATCGCTAGTGCAATTTTTGAAGGGTTCTTGTTTCAAATTGAAGTTTTTTTCTCCTAACCTGTGTCGCGATTCTTTCTCTGTCATAAATCGTGTTTTATTTTTTTCGCAATTTTGTTTCACCGCGGCCCCATCTGTGTATTTCGCGACTAAATCTCGTCACCAAAATCGTGGGACTCAAGTGTTTGTTTTCAGCTTGCAAAACAAAGTCGTGTCAGGATATCGTGATTTCTCTCCGTCACGTTTTTTTTGTGCCTACACAACCTCTATAACCCTGTGTCTTCAAGATGTGTCTACCCGCATTTTGGTTTTAAGGCGTCGTTTTTTTATGTGTTCAACGTCGTTTCTTTGCTCACGACGACTCTCTGGCTCGCATCTTTCACGCCTAGGATTTTTGTGCATTACTGACAAAGATTGTATGCCTTTGTTTTATGCAATGACGATGGTCGCATTTTTTAAATTCTGCTCTGGGCATCAGTTTTCTTAGCCCGCGATGGCTCTGGTTTTTTGGTCAGCATCCGTCTCTGCTTCTGCAACCCGCGACGGCTAGGGTTGATGACGGTTTTGTGCTATGTTCCGACACAAATCATGGTAGGGTTTGTGTATTTTTCTCAATTCAAAACAAAATTATTTTGATGGGGTTTTAATATTTTTTCCTAAAAAATATTTTGTTCGGTTTTAATATTTTTTCCTAAAAAATGTATTGTTCGGTTTTAATAATTTTTTCGTCAAAAATTATTTGATGGTTTATATTTTTTCCTCAAAAATTATCAATTGGGTTTATAATTTTTTCCTCAAAAATTATGTTGGGTTTTACTGTTTTTTCCTCAAAAACAAAGTTTTGTACTCTTTGATCCATGTCTCGGATTCTGTTTTCGGTTTTGGTCAATTTTTCACCTCAAAAATTGTGACTGGTTTTTCCGATTTTTCTCCTTAAAAATCGTGGCTTCTTGCAGTCTGCTTTGAGTCGAAGTGCTCCTCCGCAAAAGTTTTTGGTGAATCATCTTGCAGTCTGTTTTGGGGCGTAGTGCTCATTTGCAAAAGGGTTTGGCGATTTTCCTCAAAATCGTGGTTTCAATTTCATCTCGGTGTCTCTGGCTACAGGGAGTAATACCTTTGTTAACCAACATCAGATTCGATGGCTTCTTGGTCATTAACATTTTGCAGATCTAGAGAGGGTCTTAGCAGTAGCAAAATGTTCTGAAGCATTTGTGACCAAAAGACAGCAGTTAGACAATGACCATTAAGGGAGGGTATTAGAATATTATAATGTTTCTTTAATGGTCATCTTAATTAGTCTTTAGTTTATTAGGTAGTTTCTATTTTTGTCTTTAGTTCACGATTGTTTCTTTTAGAAACATCGTCTTTGTAAATCTATATAAGGAGCTTTCATCTCCTCTGTTTAATACAACAACATCAATTTACCATAACAACCAGGTCACCACATACTACTGTTATATCTCAGACTAGCAACAAATAGGATGCCAATGATGTCATCATACCAAGGAAAAAGTAGAAGACTTGTCTCAAGGATTACCCATCAAGTAATCATGTTCCCACACACTCCAATGCATACCAAAAGCTGATGTAAACCCAACAAATTCCGAAAATGCAGTGAACAGCCATGTAGGACAGTCACTTGTCACTAAACAACCTATGTGATTTGGCTCAAATGCCAACTAATAAAAAGCTGTACAGTCACAAGAATTAAGTGTCAACAACAAATTTGCAATGTAGATGTTATCACCAACGCCCAAAGTCAACTCATGAGTGGCTGGTCCACTAATAGTATCATCCATATAATCATTATGCCCACCAATAATATTGTCTACATCAACAAAAATTTCAGTATTAGAAGGCTCTTGCTCACCATCAACGATGGAGTGTGTATCCTGAATTTGTTGAAAGGGAAACTTGGCTTGTTGGGCTATCAAATCAGCTTCCTTGCCTTCTCAATCCAACCCTCAACCATTACTCAGGACTGAGTTAGTGTTGTTCCAAAGTGAACAAATTCAGTCCTCTTGGATGATGCATCATCATAATAACCATGCCCAACATATATATCTTGCATGCCATCATTTGAAGACTCACCTTTACTAGTTTCTCCATGAATAGGGGTAGCAAATTCTTGTAAATAAAAGAGTATAATGCTGCTGTCCTTAACTAGAGATTTAGGACTGATTGTATCTTTTCTCTCATTAACTTGGAAATCTTCATTGCGAGAGCACACTTGCATACATTTGACAGCCCAAACTTGTAGCATATCAAGTCTTGAAGCTATGACATCCTTATACTCAATCAAAGTAACATCATAAGAGTGAGGGATCAACATATAGATTAAAATTGATGCTCTTCATGTTCTTTTCCAACTGCTGTTATAAAATCAGATTGTTGGCAAGTAGAAGTTCTCACCATTACCTCATGTTTATCTATCCTCTCATGTATTGCAACCAAGTTACATTTCCTATCACCACGATCTAGCTTGCATTCATGCTCATTTGTTGTCAAAACATTGTTGTCCCATCTTCTAATCCATACCATCACATCCATAACTGATATGTTTTTCATTACTAACCAAACCCAAGGTGTAGTATGCAAAACAAACCAAACATTATCAAAATGCAAGATCTTCTTAGTAAGCAATCTGTCATGAACTTCATGATGTAAACTAGACCAAACTGAATTTCCTAAATCATTCCTCCTTTCTTCTTTGTTAAATTTAAAAAGAAATATATATAATAAGACAATGAACAGAAACGTAAAACACAAAATCAACAGGAGCACAAAATCTTATCTTGGGAAAACCCTCCACTTAAGGGTGAAAAACCCAGCCCACAAAAATGACGATCCTTTATTGAGTTCTCAAAACTAAACTACAAGCTTTTGCTCATGATTGAGAATCTCAACCAGTCAATCAACAAGCTTATTTCAACTTGCTCTCAAATTGATCATAGATATATTGCATAGAAGAAGTAACTTCAAATATATAACTTTAAGCCTCACTGTCAGATGAGAGACATACAAAATATATATTACAATCTTGCACAGATCAAATAGTTCATAATCAAATATAACTTCAATACAATTTTCTATCTTTGTCTCACATGCATACAACAGTATTACCAAGAGTAATATTCTCTGACTTTCTGAGAATACCAAAAAAGTTGTATGAAAAACTTGACACACATACACACAGGCAGCTTCCGATAAAACCAAAAGGAACTTTTTACTTCACAAAAAACTTGGATGATGAAGAGACTTCGATAGTTGAAGGATCGTGTGGTGGAACCCAAAAAGTCTATCGCTACAATAATAAATGCAACTAAAGAATACTAACTGTCAATGCCACACATTCGAATGCTTCTCGGTAGCTGAAGGGTCTTCACCGTGGAAGGCCAAACATGTGTCTTTACATTTCTAACCGCCAACATTAATGTAAAGATGGTTGACACAAAGACGCCACTTCATAGCCATGATCCTCCTAATAAAATTACGCACACGGAGAACACGATATGTAACAGTCCGAGCTCATTAAGGATACAACTCAAGCACGATGTGTCAATGATAGAATGTCTCTTATGCAATAAAGAGCAGCTGCAGCTTGAACAAAATACAAACCTGCAACTGCTACCACACGAACATGACATGAGATGTATAAGGAAGCTTGAACGAAACAATACAAAGTAATATCTTGATTCTTGATTGCAGTAGAAGCAGCTCCTGAACAGGATAGAGAAACAGGAACAAAAAAAGAACAAACCAGATTGAGATTATTACAGTCCATCATAACAGATCAAAATCTGAGAACTCACGACAGATCACCACAAGTAAAATGAACTCTCACACAGCTACAATACTTTAACACTCCCTCTTAGCAAAAGAGAGATCATTTATATGTCATGATGTCACATAGCATGACAAGCACAATAAGCTGCAACCAAAAATGTGTCAATAACAAAACTTATCAAAATCATGATATTGTCATCTCAGCATGACATTCACCATGGCTACTCCCACAGGGTGAAGAAACACAAGAGTTAAGTCATGGATTCTCTCACATGACATCCACCATGGCTACTCCCAGAGGGTGGAACAAGAGCACCTCAAACTTCTCTTGCAGAGAAGAATGCATTAACAAGGGCTTGCACCTCAAACTTCTCTCACAGAGAAGAATGCATTAACATGTATAATAATCACTGAAGCTGAGACTCTCTCTCAGCAAGAGCATCATTCTCCACAATACTATCTCGAAAATAACAAAACTTCACTCTGGGAAGTGGCTTGGTGAGAATGTTCATTGTCTGCTCTTCTGTGCAAATGTACTTGAGCTCAACTACTTTCTTTGAACCATATCTCTTAAGTAATGGTACTTTATTTGCACATGCTTGGTTCTATCATGGAAAACAGGATTAACCGAAAGCTTCACACAGCTTTGGCTATCAAGAAGAATCACTGTAGGTTCCAAAGGCTGCCCAAACAATCCTGCAAGAAGTTTGCGAAGCCACACTGCTTCTCTTGCAGCCACACAAGCTACAACATATTCTGCTTCAGCTGTACTCTAAGCAACACATGATTGTTTCCTGTTGCGCTAGGAAATCATAGCTGAACCTAGGCTGAAACAACATCCTAAAGTGCTCTTTCTGTCAGGCACACAACCTGCCCAATCTGAATCAGAAAAACTCTAATTTAGCTTTTCACAAGAAGAATATTTCAGACCATATCCCACTGTACCACGTACATATCTCAAAATGTGTTTCGCTACAACAAGATGAATTTGTCTTGGTTCACACATGAACTGACTGAGAGTGTTAACAGCATAACATATATCAGGCCTAGCATAAACCAAATACATTAATGAGCCAATTAATTGCCTATACATAGTGGGATCAACTAAATTTGAATTGGATGCAACCTCATGTAACTTTTTCAGATTAGCTTCCACAGGAGTTACCATGGACTTACAATCTAACATACCAAATCTTTTCAAAATATCAATAGCATATTTACCTTGACTCAAGATAATCTCATTTGGTCTTTGCCATACCTCAGGTCCAAGGAAGTAGAGCATAAGACCAAGGTCTTCCATTTCAAATTCAGAAGCTAACTCCTTACATTTAATAATGAGATCATCTTCACTAGTGAGAAACAAATCATCAACATAAAGTTCTAGGATTAAGGTTTTATCATCAATTACCTTGAAATATAAATTTGGGTTAGCATCATTCTTTAGAAAGCCCAAGCTCAATAAATAATGATCAATTCTCTCATACCATGCACGTGGAGCTTTCTTAAGCCCATACAAGGCCTTTTTCAATTTGCACACATGTGATTCCTTATCATGAATCACAAAACCCTCTGGTTGCTCAATGAAAAACTTCTTCAATTACCCCATTCAAGAATGTCGTCTTCACATCCATTTGATGAAGCTTCATCCTTTATTTGCTGCAACTACAATAATAGATCTGATAGAAGTGTATCGTGCTACAGGAGCAAAGGTCTCCTCATAATTTATACCTTCTTTTTGAGAAAACCCTCTAGCAACAAATCTAGCTTTATATTTTTCACTCCCAACAAAGCTGCATGTTTGATTTTGAACAACCACTTAGAAGAAACAACAGATTTACCTTTGGGCCTAGGAACAATCTCCCACACATCATTCTTGATTATGGATTGGTACTCCTCCATTATGGCATCCTTCAATACTTGTTGTTTTGAAGCCTCCTCAAAACATGAAGGCTCAGATGCTATAATATGACTCATCAAAGCAACGTATCCTGCAAACTTATGAGGTCTTTTACTTTCTCTGAAAGTGCCACGTGGGACTGCATATTTTTCAAGCTCTTGCATAGTATGCCTGGCCTACAATGGTCTCTTCTTATCAGCTGAAGCATTTCTTGGACCAGCAGTAGTATCTACAGGATCAACAGATTCTTCTAACTCTGTAGTCTCCCTTTGAATCTCTGAAGGGGAATCTGGGACAGCCATATCCATATCTTGAGAAGGCTCTAGATCTTCTCTATCAATTTCCATATTAGATTCTTTAGATCTTTTGCAAGCTACATCTTCGAAAGAGACATCTCTACTGATTCCAAACTGTTTTTGACCTAGAATGTAAATTCTGTATGCTTTTGATGATTCACTATAACCAACAAAAATGTCTTTCTTTCCTAAAGGTTCTAACTTAGTTCTTTTATCTTTTGGAACATGAATGTACACTGGACATCCGAAAATTCTGAGATGACTAATATCTGGTTTAGAACCTGTGAATGCTTCTTCAAGTGTCATATTGTCTAGGATATGATGTGTACTACGATTGTGTACATATACTGCTGTCCTGCAAGCTTCTGCCCATAAAAATGTTTGAAGGCCTTGATCATGGATCATAGCTTACGCTGCCTCAACAATAGACCTGTTCTTTCTTTTAGCTACACCGTTTTGTTGAGGATTATAACGGACACAAAACTCCCTCTTAATCCCAGCTTCAATACAAAAAATCTGAAAATACCAGAAGTATATTCACCCCCATTATCAGACCTTAAAACTTTTATCTTCTTATTGGACAAATTTTCTACAAGAGCTTTAAATTCTTTAAATATGGATAGCACTTCATCAGACTCTTTAGATTTTAGAAAATAAATCCATGACTTGCGAGAGAAGTCATCAATGAAAGTAACATAATACCAAAAACCACTTAATGAAGCAACAGACATAGGACTACACAAATCAGAATGAATCAGCTCTAGGATATCCTTTGCTCTACTTTCACTACTATGAAATGGACTTTCAATGTTCTTACTTAGAGCACACTCTTTGCAGACACCCTCATGATCTTGATTCAGCTTTGGAAGACCAACTACCACCTTCTCCATGGATGACAAGGTTCTAAAAATTAGATGAGCAAATCTTTAATGCCACAACTCACTTGTACTTATTGAATCATGTGCTAAGGCTTGAATAGGATGAGCTGAAAGTCTATATAGGCTGTCATGACGAACACCAATCTCAGGTGTTGTCTTAATGCAAGTGTTTTTCCATGCAAAAACTTTTCCTTCACCAAATGCAACATTATAACCTTTATCTTCCAATACTGAAATAGAAATCAAATTCCTCTTGATTCTAGGAACTAACTGTGAAGAGCCTGACCTGGCTCTACTGAAACTTAACTGGAAAAGTACTTCAAATATAATAAACTAGCACAAAATAATTCCTTCTTTTATTTATTCAGTCAACTCAAAGAGATGGAATTTTCATACAAGTAGCTATCCTCAATTCAGACTGGAAGGAATTCAAGAAATAAGGAATTTGCTAACATTCAAGATTTATTTCTATTGTAATAGAAAAATTTAAAGAACCTGGTGTTTTCGAAATTGCTAGAATGGAGCTGTAGCTAACTCCTTATCTTCCACGCATGAAGCCAATAGTGTTGGAGAATGGCGGCTGCTTTCCTGCATTGACGTGACCAACTTAGTCCCAGTCCACGGCTTATGGTAAGATCCGATCCCTGTTTATTGGTCTCTTGCTGTCACCTGCGTGAGTAAGCTGCTTCACGCGGCTAGCAAGTAAGTGGGACACAACTCCCTATGGGATATAGCTCCCATACATATCTGTGCGCGGCTTGTAATGGAGATGGCGGCCTGCGATTCTTATCCCCGCGTTGAGCATGTACTGCGGCCAGCAGACATGTCCAACTACTTGTGCGGCCTGCTTCCACACTTCCTGACGTGACTCCGGTAGTCACTTAATTACCTCCCTTACTCCAATGGAAAGTGTAAGGTTATACTGCCTGTAATTCACTGAATTTCGCACCCCAGTGTGCCCACAGAATTTGAATAATAACTTCTTTCCTCTTAGCCACAGTTCGTACAGAAGGAGGAGAATCAATTGGTTATAAACCAGCAACCAATTGTTTATCAATTCGAAGAAGAATCAGTCTTCCAGAATTGATTTGACCCTTTTACAACAGCAAGGGCTCAGAAGGATGAGAATAAGTCTCAAGACCAAGGGTTTTTAATAATAAAATAATCCATATCTCAACTCCACAATAAGCCTGAATATATAGCTCTTTGGATGCAAGAGTTTCTAAAACCAATTCTCAGTTATCCAGTCTTCAAAAACTTCAACTTCTAAAAGTATTATAGTAATAAGTTAATAATACTATAATACTATAATCCATTTAATTAATTAATAACATTTCGTTATTAATTAATATTAATTACGCCTCTGAAGACGAATTCTGCATCCATGGTAAGAATAACTGATCAACCTGGTCTTCAACTGCACTGCCAGAAATAGTAACTGGCCACCAACTGACTTACTATAAATAGTAAGTCTAAAAATAGAAAGTCCAGAAAT
>MU225215.1:2675828-2708122 GCA_018584345.1 Thuja plicata | reverse complement strand
ACAATTATGCGTGACATCATATGGCCCCCTACAGTAGAAACAAAGTCTCTTCCTCCTCAAATCGTTAAGTGTCTCCTGATCCAAGGGTGCGGCCATAGGACGTTTAGAATCTGATTTCTCTTCCCTTTTTGGGGCTATCCTATCATAGGGTGGTCCTGAAGGCCTGGCAGTGAATTGTCTCCTGGGTGCAGAAGCCTCAAAATCTCTAGCCTTCTTCATGGCTTCATGCAGTGATGGGGGATCTAGGGATTTAACCCATCCTCGTAGTGGTTCAACCAATCTAGGAAGAGCATCACCCTCCTCCACTCTGATATGTCGTACACCATCACTGAAATACGTTGAAACTCGCTGATGTAAGCCTCTAGCTTGGCTGTCTGTCGTAATTGAGCTAGCTCCCTAAAATAGACCTCGGGGTCTTTCCTGTCGAAGCGCTCAATTAATCTATCCACGAACTCCTGGTAGACGGTGATCCGATCATGGTGTAATGACCTAAGCCCGTGATACCACTGATCTTGAGCAGATCCATCCAAGTGTAGAACTGCAAATCTAATAGCATCCATTTCAGTCATTGGACGCAATACAAGATAAGTATCGAGCTTGTGGATCCAAGCCCTAGCAGTGACCCTACTGCTGCCATCAAAGTGTGCTAGCGTCATCTTGCTAGCTACCTGTCTCAAATCATTACTCCCCATTCTCTACCTATCCTATGCAGGTCTTCCCCTAGTGTGTTCTCGTTTCTGAGTTAGGTAACGGTCAAAATTCAAGTTTTGTTTCAAGGCTGGAGGAAGGGCGTCCCATTCGGCATAGTGTGAAACTATGTCGTCAGCAAAGGGACCACTCTCATCATCAATACTGGGGGTGTCAGTCTCTGGCCTCATAAATCTGGGCCCTTGGGGCCTGAATGGATCTCTCCTATCACCTGTCCTGTCAGCTCTCTCCTGTCTCGGAGTCCGAGGCTCATACTCTATGCCGGTCATCAACCCGTGACCGATGTGATGCGACAAAAGCATCACTTGATCTCTCTCTGCTCTATCCTCTGGAAAGACTGAATCGTCTCAAGGTGTCAGACAACTCATGTAATACATCAGCTACATGATGCTGGCCTGCGGCTAAACTTCTGAAGGTTTCCCTAGCCTCCCTATCTATATCTGCCTCGGTGGGCCCGGCCCGGCCTGCTGATCCACCTGCATTATTATCATCACCTAGTACAGTACCAAACTGGATCTTCGCATCATCCACATTTGGTGGAGGCGAAGCGCCTCTCCTGTAATAATGTCTGCCAGGAATGAATCTCCTGTCGTCTGCCATAATTTTATCCTCAAATAAATTAAAGTAACTGGACCCGATTTCCCTGCAGGCTGGCAGGAAACTGCTCTGATACCACTGTGAAGAGCCTGACCCGGCTCTACTGAAACTTAACTAGAAAAGTACTTCAAATATAATAAACTAGCACAAAATAATTCCTTCTTTTATTTATTCAGTCAACTCAAAGAGATGGAATTTTCATACAAGTAGCTTTCCTCAATTCAGACTGGAAGGGATTCAAGAAATAAGGAAATTGCTAACATTCATGATTTATTTCTATTGTAATAGCAAAATTTAAAGAACCTGGTGTTTTCGAAATTGCTAGAATGGAGCTGCAGCTAACACCTTATCTTCCACGCATGAAGCCAATAGTGTTGGAGAATGGCGGTTGCTGTCCTGCATTGACGTGACCAGCTTAGTCCCAGTCCACGGCTTATGGTAAGATCTGATCCCTGTTTATTGGTCTCTTGCTGTCACCTGCGTGAGTAAGCTGCTTCATGCGGCTAGCAAGTAAGTGGGACACAGCTCCCATACATATCTGTGCGCGGCTTGTAATGGAGATGGCGGCCTGCGATTCTTATCCCCGCATTGAGCATGTACTGCGGCCAGCAGACATGTCCAACTACTTGCGCCGCCTGCTTCCACACTTCCTGACGTGACTCCAGCAGTCACTTAATTACCTCCCTTACTCCAATGGAAAGTGTAAGGTTATACTGCCTGTAATTCACTGAATTTCGCACCCCAGTGTGCCCACAGAATTTGAATAATAACTTCTTTCCTCTTAGCCATAGTTCGTACAGAAGGAGGAGAATCAATTGGTTATAAACCAGCAACCAATTGTTTATCAATTCGAAGAAGAATCAGTCTTCCAGAATTGATTTGACCCTTTTACAACAGCAAGGGCTCAGAAGGATGAGAATAAGTCTCAAGACCAAGGGTTTTTAATAATAAAATAATCCATATCTCGACTCCACAATAAGCCTGAATATATAGCTCTTTGGATGCAAGAGTTTCTAAAACCAATTCTCAGTTATCCAATCTTCAAAAACTTCAACTTCTAAAAGTATTATAGTAATAAGTTAATAATACTATAATACTATAATCCATTTAATTAATTAATAACATATTGTTATTAATTAATATTAATTATGCCTCTGAAGGCGAATTCTGCATCCATGGTAAGAATAACTGATCAACCTGGTCTTCAACTGCACTGCCAGAAATAGTAACTGGCCACCAACTGACTTACTATAAATAGTAAGTCTAAAAATAGAAAGTCCAGAAATAGAATCTGAACGCCGAGACCCTCAAAACAAACTGTCAGCTCACGAGGGTCGCACTGGTGAGCTAATCATATTCAGGTTCCCAGAACCTGCTAATTCGGGGACATCACGCTAACAAAACATCACTCAGGTGAAGAGGAACATCTAAATCTAAATAAAATGAAGTAGACCCAGCACCCTTCACAGAATAGCAAGCATCATTGCCAATGATAAATTGTAAATGAGAGTCTTTTTCTTTTAGGTTAGAGAGGTGCTCACGATACCATGTAATGTGGCGAGATGCTCCACTATCACTATCAGTAGGAACACTTCTAGAAAGAGCAGAAATAAATAAAAACCCCTCTGAATTTTCACTTAACTCTATATGAGCAGATGCATTTTCAACATTTGTGGCAGCAACTTGATGCTTAGGTATTGTAGTACAATCTCTAGCAAAATGACCATATTTGTCACATCTGAAGCACTGAATCCTAGAAAGATCCTTCTTTTTCTTTTATTCAGGGGCTGAATCAGAATTCTTATCTCTGAATCTCTTGAAGTTACCTTTCTTTCCTTTCCCTTTAGAGGTATGGGCATTAAGGACGTGATCTTCTTCTTGATGAGATTTATGTCCATTACCTCTAGCCTCTAATCTGCATTCCTCCTGAATGCAATCAGCTCTAAATCGATCAGATTTGGGTAGTTCATCTCTTCCAATGATTCCTTGAATGAAGGATTCCCAAGAATGAGGAAGGTCAATCATGGCCAACATAACCAGATCTTTGTCCTCAGAGGAATCTCCAATTGCATTGAGTTGATCCTTTAATTCTGAAATCTTCATAAAGAAAGAAACAACAGATTCTCCTCTAGCCATTTTAACATGAAGAAGTTGACGTCTCAAGGCTAGAGCTCTGCTAGTGTTGTTGAATTCATACAAGTTCTTCAGAGTCTCAAACATCTCCTTGGCTGAATTAAACTTTGATATGATAGGCACCAGATGATTCTTAACAGAGTCAATTAGAATCTTCCTTGCCATGATTTGTTCTTTCTCCATTGCGCTTTCTCTATGTCATCAGAAGGCTCAACTACATCAGAATTCACATAGTCAAGAAGATCATTCTCTTCAAGCAGAATTAGGATTCTGAATTTTCATGAAGAGAAATTGGATGATCCATCCAATCTGTCTTCAACTTTCAGTCCATTCACCACTGTAGAAGCCTGAAACAAACAAACTAAAAGTAGAGCAAAGAGTAATTTGAAACTTTTAAAATTCTGGTTCTAGATCGTTTCCTTGAACCCTCTCTGATACCATGTTAAATTTCAACTAGAATATATATAATAAGATAGAACATAAACTTAAAACAAAAAATCAACAGGAGCACAAAATCTTGTCTTGGGAAAAATCTCCACTTGAGGGTGAAAAACCCATCCCACAAAAATGACGATCCTTTATTGAGTTCTCAAAACAAAACTACAAGCTTTTGCTTATGATTGAGAATCTCAACCAATCAATCAATAAGCTTATTTCAACTTGCTCTCAAATTGATCACAGATACATTTCACAGAAGAAGTAACTTTAGATATATAACTTAATGCTTCACTGTCAGGTGAGAGACATACAAAATATATATTAGGGTCTTGCATAGATCGAATAGTTCATAATCAAATATAACTTCAATACAATTTTCTATCTCTGTCTCACATGCATACAACAGTATCACCAAGAGTAATATTCTCTGAATTTCTAAGAATACCAAAAATGTTGTATGAAAAACCTGACACACATACACACAGCCAGCTCCCGATAAAACCAAAAGGAACATTTTACTTCACAAAAAACTTGGACGATGAAGAGACTCCAATAGTTGAAGGATCGTGCGGTGGAACCCAAAAACTCTATCATTACAATAATAAACGCAGCTAAAGAATACTAATTGTCGATGCCACACATTCAAATGCTTCTCGGTAGCTGAAGGGTCTTCACTGTAGAAGGCCAAACATGTGTCGTTACATTTCTAACCGCCAACATCTATGTAAAGACGGTTGACACATAGACGTCACTCCATAGCCATGATCCTCCTAATAAAATTATGCACACGGAGAACACGCTATGCAACAGTTCGAGCTCAATAAGGATACATCTCGAGCACAATATGTGTCAATGGTAGAATGTCTCTTATGCAATAAAGAGTAGCTGCAGCTTGAAGAAAATACAAACCCGCAATTGCTACCACACGAACATGACATGAGATGTATAAGGAAGCTTGAACGTAACAATACAAAGTAATATCTTGATTGCAGTAGAAGCAGCTCCCGAACAGGGTAGAGAAACAGGAACAAAAAAGAACAAACCAGATTGAGATTATTACAATCCATCATAACAGATGAATTTTTGAGAACTCACGGCAGATCACCACAGGTAAAATGAACTCTCACGCAGCTACAATACTCTAACATTCTTCACACAACTCAACATGCTCTTCTTGTGGGCTCACCTCAAGAAGCTCTTCCCTTGTATGCTTGACATCCACACATTCTTCCCTTGAAAGGAATAAAGATCTAATTTATGATTCTCTTTGTCTTCTTGCTTTATCAAGTTTATTGCAACTTTCCTTGCTAAAATATACAAATGCATGCCTCCTGTGGCTTGGATCTAAAACAAATGCTTTATGTTTGTCTCTCAAATCTTGAGTGTCAACACCATGCTTAATCAAAGGATTACCATCATAAAAGTGAGTAGAGTCATTTCCCTCATGCCTTTCTTTAACTGCTGATACAAAATCAGACTGGAATTTAAAGTTTTTACCTCATACTCTTGAGTGTCCTCAATGCAAGGGTCAGGTGATAACAAAGAACTACTGCTCAAACTCAGAAATCAGAATCATGTTCATGCCTCTTCAGAGTATCTTCGTTGTCCTTTATCATCCCATGAACATGTGTAGGTTGCAAGTCACAAGCAGTTGGTTCCTCTTTCTTTTCCATCCTCTCTTCAACGGCAACTTGTGAGTTTTCTTCTTTCAAGAATGTTCTTTCTGGCTTCAGCTCTTTACTCTTCTTATTCCTTTCAGTTTCTTCATCTAATTTGTCTTTAAGACAATATCCCTCCTAAGATAGATTATGAGACAAGAAATGAGTTAAAAAGGAAGAAATTGTGTTTCTCATGCAAGGAGCCTTGGACTCCTGAACATAGATGCCTTGGGAAGGGAAAAGTACACTACATAAAGGTTACTTTGGATGTGGAAGATAAGCAGATCTATGGCAGAAAATTAGAGGACAGCGATGATAATGAGCATCATGAGCAGCCACATGAAGACGCAGGTTCTAAGTATGATGAATCAAAGGATAGTCAAAATCAAGGTAATATCTCTCTCCACGTCTCCTCATGATAGTGAGGACATGTGTGTTCATCAATTCATATCTTGCCATCATCCTTTCAGATCTTCTAAGGCATGTGAATTTACAAGTGGTGCAGTTCTTCATATTTCAAAAAGACTGAGCAGTTATTATTTCAAGAGTTGTAATCGTCCTACAATCCCTCTTCTCAGATTGTGTCAGATATTCACATGATTACTTCATTGTTATTATGCGCATCTCTGATTTTGAGGGAATCTTTCCGTCTCTTCTATAAAAAACATAATAGAAATGAGTGCCATTTATTTTCCTCTACCGGCGAAAGGGAATGTTTTCCTTTTTTTCTTCAGTTTACATGTGTAAAAATTCATTTCGTGCACCACTTGGCATATGCTAGGTACACATTGCACGAATCTAGGACCATAAAAGGAGCCTTTCGGAGCTTCAAGAAGCCATCTCTTTTCCATTTTTCAGCACTCATGTTTTCTAGTTTGGTCCAACAGTCATTTTCAAGCTACTAAAATGTTGTATCGTCCTATGAATCGCTGCATCCCTACCCCTATAAGGAAGTGGGAATGTCCGAATGCTAGGCCATTTCTAGTATCACATATGAGGAAAATCTTCCTTTGGGACTACTAAAGGACGGAAAATGTTACATCCCTTCCTTGAGGACTTTTTATAACTATAATAACAATTTCATGTGAAGTATGAAGTTAGTTATGTGGATTTTGATATTTAATTAAGAGGATTATGATTAATATGATCATGTTTTCATTTATGTGGATTGTTTAATCAATAATATTAACATGGGAAATATATTCATGGATTGATAATGTTTTACGATGCTATAGATATTTTATTGTTTACAAGATTATGAAGATGAAGATAACTAATCCTTCCTTGTCAGCGGATGCAGAAGTAGATCAATCTCGCAAACGGGGGGAGAGTACCATCAGATAGAGAAGGTGTGGATGCGGGGTGAAGGTCAGAAATGTCACCCAAGTAGGAATCCATAGCTAAGTATATGATCATCAGATCTTCGGTTAGGTTATTGCCTTAGTCATGTCAGGTTGGTTGTCGTTTATTGTCCTTGTTCTTCATAAAAGAATTAATTACTCTTAATTAATAGAAGTGCATTGTGTTCTTTTCCTATAGATTTAAAGGAGCAACCATGGCTAACTCATTATTTATCTTTGTTCGATTGTATATACATAACATATATGTATGCATATAAAAATATTTGTATATATAGATAAAATCATAAATGTTTACGCGTATGCCAATGATCATAAAGTGTATGAATGCCATTTATACAACCATACGTAGACACATGCCTATAGTCATATTCTATAAGTGACCATGTGTATGTATTTATGATGGTTGAGCAATTGGGTACGTGAAGAGTAAGTTGGCACTAAGATAATAGCGCACATATATATATATATATATATATGCAACCTTGTGCATCTTGGGCTTGATATTATTATTATATTATGATATTGTTGGTCAAACCCAACTTTCAATTAATTTGTAATTAATCTTTCTCATCAGCAAGGCATACCTTCTTGGGTGGCAACGTAACTCTTCTGGCCACCCGATATCAACAATTTACTTCTTGATTGATCATTCTTGGTATAAGCATATCGGCTCATTTTTGTTATCTTTCATGCCGCTGGAAACTAGCGCTCTGCATCTTCTGCCTTTGGAAATCATTACCAAATCAGAAAATCATCACGGTGATAGCATTATGATTCTTAATTGACGTCATCGCACCAGCAAGGATAGCACACAAGAGTCTTAGGATAGAGTTTCCACCTTCAAGATTTACCAAGCATGTTCTTCTTCGTGAAGCTATATTGTATTATGTATTCATATTTGCATGTTAATCAGTCAAACATAGAAATGATCTTTATACTCATTGTCGCAATCGATATAGAGAGTTTAGCAATAAACTATATTTACATTGTGTCACTATTACATATTGCTTGCTAATCGATTTGATGAATCATGAGACTGAACCATGTACTCATTGTTGCATATTGATATATAAGAGTTTAAATGTAAACCATATTTACATTGTGACTTTGTTACATGTTTGTTATCTGCGCAAACATTGGAATGCTTATAGCTGCATATAATATTGAAATGCTATTATGATTAACCGATTGAAGCATATTTAAACACGCCCCATTTGATTCACATTTGTAATCAATGCATCTGGATTATACTCTAGATAGTTATACTTTTTCTAGAAGAACTGTTGTGCATCTACATATAGGAAAAAGAGTTGTCTCAATGAATCATATCATATCAAAAGAGAAATCATGCCCTATTTTAAACATTGCATTGGACCACACTCATCTTTAATTGAATGATCATATTCTTTTCAAGGAATAAACCAAAACAATCATCTCTTGCCTAAAGTATAAAAGACTCCTCATAATCAGTAAAGGGGAAAAGATTCATGTCAGTTTTATATCACTATTATATTGTTTATTTGCAGTCAAAAACAAAACTGAAACAAAGTCATATGTTTTAAGATTGGGATAGACAAAATCCTTTAATGTTATATTCTAAGTTACCAGGTCCGCACCCTGGACCCTCGAACCAGGTCCAGATGCGAACCGGGTTCGGGTTCGCCTGTGGATACGGGCTGGGTTCGGGCAGAGTTCGGGCAGCTGCTGAAAATGCCATAGATGATCATTATTTTGATAATCCATTTGATGATTGATGAACATTAAACATTGAATCATGTTTCAAACTTTCATGAACTACATTTTCACTTTGTAATTCAGTAATTCAATGTAATGATTTTCATTAGAATCGTGTTTTAAAGTTTATCTTTGGCATTTGGCATTGATCAATGATCAAGCATCATACTATGATATGATTTATCATTTAGTTTTCCAATTTTGTATATTTCTCTTACTTTTTTTAATATAAAATGCATATATATATATATATATATATAAACACGTACCCATACGTACCATAATGGAAAAAAATTGCACGTACTGACGTACTGGATTCTCGTATCCGAACTCGTCCCCGAACCCGAACTGGTAACTTAGGTTATATTCATAAACTTTCCTTGGGAATTGATAGCCAAGGAACTGAGATTAAGGAGGGTTGGTCTGTTTGTCTACCTACAAAGGAAGATGTCAAGGGAATGTTACCCTGTAACAAGACTTAGGATGTTACCTATATTGAACCCTAAAATAGAATAGAAATCAGGGTAAATTATGAACAGCCTAGAATAACAACGATGTGTTCACATAGCCTTGGACAATTTAACATTGTTATTGCCATTAGGACAGCAAATCCTTGAGGTTGGGGAAGACCTAATGGGAGAGTCAAGGACTCTTACATGAGTTTGGTGGTAACTATGATAGTACAAAGTACAATGCTTGCACCTATAAAACATTGGCCAAGGTGGTACTATGCATACGGGTAGTAATTGTTAGTCACGAGTGTTGCAGAATTGAGTAGAATGAGTTGCTTGAGTAATTGAGGAATTGGTATGCTTGGGTTTGTATGGTTGTCAATGATGTCAACTGGTTGTTGTCATTGTTACAATGGTGAGCAAGATTGATTGTGCCCTTGGTCTCCTTGGTTGTTCAGCGCAGTGGTGGTTCGAGACATGGCCTAACCACCTCCTATGTCTTCTATATGTCTAGTGGTTGTATCGAGCATTAACAGGTCGATCTTTTGGTGCAATGACAACCGCTAGTTGTAACAAATGGCATCAGAGCTTGGTCACGGGTTCGAACCCCGCGCTTGCGCTAGGGGGAATTGTTACAATGGTGAGCAAGATTGATTGCGCCCTTGGTCTCCTTGGTTGTTCAACACAGCGGTGGTTCGTGACATGGCTTAACCGCCTCATGTGTCTTCTATATGTCTAGTGTTTGTATTGGGCATTAACAAGTCGATCTTTTGGTGCAACGGCAAACACTAGTTGTAACAGTCATTAGTGACTAATTTTTGTAATCAGTGTTGAGTATATTGCTCTGCATATTCGGTTTGTTGAGAATCTGTTGTTGATATTTTGATGTGTTAACAAAGATTGTTTGAAGATGTTTATTCCAAGTTTTGATGATTCAAAACGTGGTACAGTGGATTTGGTAGTTGTCTGTGTATGGTTGTGACTGACAGTGGTCACTGCGTGAAATGCATGTTTCGCATTTCTCCACATGATAGTTTATGACGGTGCGCTTCTGGAAATGAGGTATTAATGTCCTTAGCTTCAGTCCTTTCAAATTGTACAAGATTTTTGGCTTCGAAGACTTGATTTCAAAGTTCGAAGGTGTTTCTACTCTAGGTTTGGCCGACCTCGCGTGTTTACACTTCAATTATTTGTCTCGATATATGCAAGGTGGAATGTAACGTATATGGTGATATTTTTGGTCCCAGCTATGATGTGTTGTGGTCCACTTCTTATTCGTCCCCACCGTGGGAATGTTTAGTGCCGACCTATTTCAAATTATATTCAGCTACTTGCCTGGCCGACAATGGGAGACTTGGGAAATATGGATTGGTATAAATAAAGGACAAATCTTTATGGTGTAGGTGTGGCTTTTGTGTATACTTGTGCGAGTTTAGTGCAAGTGTGCACCTATGCGAAGATGTATAAAAGAAGATCTATCTCCCTGCATGTTTGAAAAGTTGTGAAGAGTGTTTGAGGACAATGTGGATATTCATGTGTTAGCTACCGGAAGCAGTGAACCCAAAGTATCTCAGATCAGTTGGTTGAGTTGTTGTTGTGCATCAGTGGTGGATCTATTCTCTTTTATCCTTCTTCTTCTGGGCAATGAGCCCTCCAACAATGAACCTTCTTTCTTCAGGCAGTGAGCTCTTCGACAATGAGCCTTTCCTTGTAAAAATCACCTTAACCAGTGTCACCCAAACAGGTGTTTTCATATTTGAGAATAATCTTCTCTGTGGTTTTTCCCTTAACAGGGTTTTCCACGTAAATTTGATGTTTCATGTGTTTGGTGATTGTTGCCCTTTCATGTTTTCATCTTTCTGAAATTAAGAATTAAAGTATATTTGGTGGAACTGATTAAAGTTGTATTGATGTTTAAAAGTTTGTGGGCAACTGATTCACCCCTCCTCTTATTTGTCTTGCATATTCAACAATTGGTATCAGAGTTGTGATTCCTTGGAGAAGAGCTTAACCTCTTAAGGAGATCCTGATGCATCACAAACTCACACTCCCTACTTTTGAAGGATCTGACTATGCATATTGGAAAGTACAGATGTGAGGATATTTGATCTCTCTCGGTTACAAGACCTAGAAGGCTATGGAAACTCAATATGTGAAACCTGCAAGTGGCTTGAACACTTCGGATGAGATCGAAGCATATGAAAACGATGAAAGGGCAAGGTATGCAATTTTCAGTGCTCCTTGACATGACAAAAGTTGTATCTTTGGAAATTGCTCATAATGTTTGGGAAAAGTTTAAAAAAACCTATGAAGGAAATGGTATGATCAAACAAGCTAAGATGCAAAATGCAAAGGCTAAGCGTGAAAGAGCTTAACCGCTTAAGGAGATCTTGATGGCTCACAAACTGATACCCCCTAGTTTTGAAGGATTTGACTATGCATATTAGAAAGTACAGATGCGAGGATATTTGATCTCTCTCAATTACAAGACCTAGAAGGCTGTGGAAACTCAATATGTGAAACCTGCAAGTGGATTGAACACTTCGGATGAGATCGAAGCATATGAAAACAATGAAAGTGTAAGGTATGCAATTTTCAGCGCTCACTGAATTGACAAAAGTTGTATCTTTGGAAACTACTCATGATGTTTGGGAAAAGTTAAAAAACACCTATGAAGGAAATGATATGATCAAACAAGCTAAGATGCAGAATGCAAAGGCTAAGTATGAAAGTCTGCGGATGGAAGAGGAAAACACCATAACAACATACATGCAGAAGATTGATGATGTGGTAAATGGGATCGGAAGTCTTGGCGACACACTCGAAGAAAATGATGTGGTATAAAAAATACTCAAAACCCTTACTAAAGCTTATAGCTCTAAAGTCTCTGCCATTGAAGAAACTCATATTTTGAATCAGTATTCTAGAGAACAAATCTATGGTGCATTGCTTACTTCGAGATGAGAGAATTTGGTACTACTAGAACAAGAACAAAAACTACTTTCAAGGCTCCCAAACCTGCAAAGGAAGAGTAATCTGATGAAGATAGCTTTGATGAGATAGAAGTGAACTTTGTAAGAAGAATGAAGAAAGGTACTAGGAAATACAGAGGTAAGTTACCTCTTAATTTCTTTCACTGTGGAAAAATTAGTCATTGTGCTTCTAGGTGTCCTAACAGAATTGTAGAACAAAAGAACAAGGAAAGTAAAGGAAAGTTCAATAGAAAAGCTTACTATGTTAGAGAAGATGTCAGCATTTATGATGATGAATCTAATTATGAAGAAGATGATCAATGTCTATTTTTAGCAATAAAAAAAGAACCTCATCCTGCTAATCCTATTAAGGCTCCGAAGGTAAACACAAAAGGTGCAGACACTATGAATTTTGCTTTATATGTAAAAAGAAACAAAGATGAATGACTTATTGATAGTGGATGCTCTAACCATATGATTGGTGATAAAAGTAAGTTTGCAAAACTTGAAAAATATGATGGAAGATTTGTTACATTTGGAGGTGATCAGTGAGGTAGAATAGTTGGAATTGGTTCTATCAATTTGATGGGAAACATAACACTAACAATGTTTACTATGTGAAAGGTCTGAATCATAATCTCTTGAATGTTGGACAGATGTGTGGGAATGGATATAACCTTGTATTTCAAGAGAATGTTTCTGAGATAAGAAAGAATTCCAGAACTACAATTGTTGTTGGAAAGAAGACTGGAGGAAACATGTATCATTTGAAGATTGCTAGCAAAAACTGATTGATGTCTCAGATCAATGAGAGTTGGCCATGGCACCGGAGGATGTGTAATATTGATTTTGACAACAAGATGAGGATCAGTTCGATACAAGCAATGAGGAACTTGTCGAAGCTTACAAGACCTACTAACAGTATTTGCAAAGAATGTCAAATTAGAAAACAGACAAGGAGATCTTTCAAGGTTAAAGTTCACTGCCAGATAGTTGGAGTTAGTGCGCATTGATCTGTGTCGACTTACCAGAATAAGAAGTCTACAAGGTGAAAGGTATTTCATTGTTTTAATTGGTGATTACTCTAGGATGACATGGGTTACTTTCATAAGAGAAAAATCTGAAGCATTCGAAAAGTTCAAGATATTTAAGGCTATGGTTGAGAATGAGGCGGATAGAAGAATCAAATGTTTGAGATCTAACAGAGGAGGAGAATTTACTTCAGATGAGTTTAACATTTTCAGTGAGAATCATGGGATTATGAGACATTTGTCTGGTTCTAAAACACCACAATAGAATGGTGTGGTTGAGAGAATGAACAGAACAATAGAGGAAGCATCAAGAACCATGGTCAAGCCAATCTACCAAAAATCTACTTGAAAGAGGCAATATTGATTGTAAAATTCACATTGAACAGAGTTCGGATCAAGAAGGATCTCAGAAAGACATCATAAGAGGTATGGTATGGAGAACTCCTGTAAAATATTTCAGAATATTTGGAAGCAGATGTTACATTAGGAAAATCTTGGAAACTTTGATACCAGAGTAGATGAAGGCATATTTCTTGTGTATCTACAAAGAGTAAGGCATATAGATGTTATAACAAAAGGCTGAGGAGAATAGTCAAAAGCACTAATGTAAAAGTTGATAAAGACATTGCAAAGAATACAAGAATAGAAGTCGGATATGAATCAGATGAGTCTATCTGCAAACAGGAAGAAGAGGAAACTGTAGATAATAAAGAGCAGAATGACATTGAAGTTGCTCTGGCAATTGTTACTAAGACTCCTAGATATGTGCAAAGAAACCATTCAGAAAATCAGATAATTGGAGACAAGAACATAGGAGTGAATGACAAGAAATAAAGTTGTTGAACAACAAGTCAATCTATGTTTGATTTTAGAAGTTGAACCAAAGATTGCAAAAGAGGCTTGCCACGATCAAAATTGGATGAAGGTTATGAAAGAAGAGTTGGGTCAGATTGAGAAGAATCGAACTTAGGAACTGGTCCAAAGATTGGAAGACAAGAACGTGATTGGAAAAAAATGGGTATTCCGAAACAAACTGGATGAGGATGGTAACATAGTAAGGAACAAAACAAGACTTGTATGCAAGAGATACACACAAGTGGAAGGAATTGATTTTGAGGAGACTTATGCTCCTGTGGCAAGAATAGAAGCTATCAGAATGTTTTTGGCTTTTGCAGCACATAAGAACTTTAAAGTATATCAGATGGATGTGAAATCTGCATTCCTGAATGGAGAACTGAAAGAAGTGTACATAGAACAATCAAAAAGCTTCAAACTATCAAATGATCCGAACATTGTATGCAAGTTGAAAAAGGCACAATATGGACTGAAGCAAGCTCCTAGAGCTTGGTATGCAAGACTTGATAGCTATTTTCTAAGGCAAGGATTTCAAAAAGGTATTGCCGATAGTAATCTCTACTTTAAAGTTGAATCAAATAGTAATTTGATTGTAGTTGTTTATGTGGATGACATAATCTTTCAAGGAAATGATGGCATGTGTAAGAAATTTGCTGAGGAAATGCAAAAGGAATTCGAAATGTCTACGATTGGAGAAATGAATTTCTTTTTGGGCTTTCAAGTTAATCAGAAAAGTGAAGGTATCTTCATTTCACAATCAATGTATATGAAAGAAATGTTGAAAAAGTTTAGAATGGAAATGCTAAACTGGTATGCACACTTATGGTAACTAATTGTAAGTTGAGTAAGGATGATGAAAGCAAATACAAAACAATAATTGGCGGACTGCTATATTTGACTGCTACTAGACCAGATATCATGCATGTTGTTTGTCTTGTAGCCAGATTTCAGCAAGATCCCAGAGAATCTCATGTTGCTGCGGTAAAAAAAAATTCAAATATTTGAAGGGAACTAAAGACTTTGGACTGTAGTAACCAAGTAAATCAGACTTTACTTGATGGCTTAAACAGATGCTGACTGGGCTGGATGTATTGATGAGAGAAAGAGTACAACTGGAAGCGCATTTTTTCTTGGATCTAGGTTGGTTGCTTGGTCAAGTAAGAAACAAGACTTTGTGTCTCTATCAATTGTTGAAGCTGAATATATTGTTGTTGCTTCATGTTGCACTCAAATACTATGGATGAAACAAACTTTGAAGGACATTGGAATAATGTTTGATGAACCCATTTCTATTTTATGTGACAATACGAGTACTATAAACATTTCAAAAAATCCGGTACTGCATTCAAGGACAAAACACATTTCGATCCGGTATCACTTTCTGAGAGAAAAGGTTTTGGAGAATGAAGTGAAGCTTGACTATGTGCCTACAAAAGAACAAATTGATGACATCTTTACCAAGGCACTGCCTAAGGATACTTTTGAGTATCTCAAACAAAAATTGGGGATAATTGCCCCTCCTTATCAGAACTAAATGCATATGGGTGTACATTAGTCCAATGAGCTTTATGCATATCTTCAGCCTAGACTAATGATGTTGGCTACCTCTTAGGGGGAGCTATGTTTGGTTATGAGCTGATTTGTATATCTTGAGGGGAGCTAAGCAGAATGAGTAAATTGTTTGCATCTTTGGCCTTTGCCATTGATGTCAAAGGGGGAGAGTTCTTGGATGTTTATGGGGAGAGCTCTTGATTATAAGTTTTTCTTGTTTTTGTCATTGATGTGTTGCCATCAATGACAAAGTGGGAGATAGTTGTAGAATTGAGCAGAATGAGTTGTTTGAGACTTGACTAATTGAGGAATTGGTATGCTCGGGTCTGTATGGTTGTCATTAATGTCAACTTGTTGGTGTTGTCATTAGTAACTACTTTCTGTAATCAGTGTTGAGTATATTGCTCCACATATTTGGTATGTCGAGAATCTGTTGCTGAGATTTTGATATGTTAACGAACACTGTTTGAGGATACTTATTTCAATTTTTGATGGTTCAGAATGAGGTACAATGGATTTGGCAATTGTTTGTGTATGGCTGTGACTAATAGTGGTCTCTGCGTGAAATGCATGCTTCACATTTCTCCACATAACAATTTATGATGGTGCACTTCTGGAAATGAGTTATTAATGTCTTTAGCTTCGGTCATTTTAGATGGCATGAGATTTTTGGCTTCGAAGACTTGATTTCAAAGTTCAATGGTGTTTCTACTTTCGATTTGGGAAACCTTGGGTGTTTACACTTCAATTATTTGTCTTGATACATGCAAGGTGGAATGTAACGTGAAGATAATATTTTTGGTCCCAACTATGACGTGTTGTGGTCCACTTCTCATTCCTCCCCACCGCGGGAATGGTTAGTGCTAACCTATTTCATATTATACTCGGCTACTTGTCTGGCCAACAGTAGGAGACTTTGCAAATATGGATTGGTATAAATAAAGGATAAATCTTTATGGTGTAAGTGTAGCATTCGTGTATACTTGTGCCAATTTTGTGCAAGTGTGTACGTATGCGAAGAGGATGTATGAAAGAGCATCTGTCTCCCTGCATGTTTGAAAAAGTTGTGAAGAGTGTTTGAGGACAGTGTGGATATTCATGTGTTCGCTACTAGAAGTAGTGAGCCAAAGGTATCTACAAATCAGTCGATTAAGTTGTTGTGCATCAGTGGTGGATGTATTCTCTTTTATCCTTCTTCTTCTGGGCAGTGAGCCTTCTTTCTTTGGGTAGTGAGCCCTTCGGTAGTGAGCCTTTCTTTGTAAAAATCACCTTAACCCGTGTCACCCTAACAGGTGTTTTCATATTTGAGAATAATCTTCTCCGTGGATTTTCCCTCAACAAGGTTTTCCATGTAAATCTAGTGTTTCATGTGTTTGGTGATTGTTGTGCTTTCATGTTTTCATCTTTCTGAAATTAAGAATTTAATTATATTTGGTCTAACTGATTAAAGTTGTATATGAGGTTTAAAAGTTTGTGGACAACTGATTCACCCCCCATCTCAATTGTCTTGCATATTCAACAACTAGAACCGGTAGGGCAATGTCGAGCTAGGAAGGGCATTCTCATTGGCGAAGATGTCTATAGGTGTGACTGGCTATGACAGTTGTGGGTTCTACACCAAGTCTCAGATGGCATGAAAGACTAGATCTTGTGTCTGCATCTCTCGTGTAGGGTCGGGCCACTTCCATAAGGGAAGTTGTGCAGGAGACCATTAAGGTCGAGATCATAAGATCAATGGTTGAGAGGTAAAATCATTGATGATACTCTTTCCCCCTAGAAGTAATCAAGAGCTTTTGCAAAGAGAAACAAGAACTGACCTTCAGCTTATCAGGTTCTATGGTTTATGCTTTGTCAGTTTATTTCCATTAATGAATTCTTACTTGGCATTAAAGAAATGGAAAAATGTTAGTTATACTCTTTTTCATGTGAAGTTGGTTATTCAAGTGATATTATATCTTCCTTTCTGTTATTTAGCGAACTATTCAGTTATTCATGTTCATGTGAAAAGGAAAGCAGTTGTTTACTTATAAAGAATAAAAGAAAAATATTGTTTTCTAAGAATTGTTCGTTAATTGATATTATTGTTGATAGATAGTTTTTAGCTTGTTACGTAAAATGCAATCCGGACAATCCTTGGCGATGGTTTTTTGCTGGCAAAGGCATCGGGGGTTTTGTTTCCCTCCCATGTTATCATGATATTTATTTCCAATAGCTTTGATATCCTTCAAGATCAAGGTCTTCTGGGGAAAACTGTTTCTCAATACGTTAAAGAAGAATATGTGTCTGGAACAATGTTGGCAGAGGCAGTGTAGAATTATGAGCTGTTTGCAGGAGAGGCTTGGATATGAGGTTTGTTCCCTACATGATATTTGAAGAAAAAACTAGTCTATGCCAAAGTATATGATGCTATAAAAATTAGCTTGGCGGCAGATAATTACATCATGTTTGAAAGACATTTCATAGAAGTCTTCTATGCTCTGCAATGGCCTCTTGTGCACAGGCCTGACTCCAAACCATCCTTGGTCTTCTGCACCGGAGAAGGAATTGCAAAACCGGTGGAGAACCAGGCAAGACCTTCTCGACCTACTACTTCTAAGCATCCGGTGGTAGGACCTGAGGATGATAATAGTTCTCACATCTCTTAGTTCACCTTCAAGGGTTTACTGGTGTTTCAATTTTTGTTTCAGTTATGTCTGGTACTGGTCCTCAAAGTATACTATCATTAGTATTTAGTGGTGAAAATGTTTAGGGCAGTATTAAATTGTATTTCTCATAGTTTCTATATGCATAGTCATCTGAGAAGTGTTTTTTTGTTCACTGGCTGATACTGTAAGTAGTTGTTCCTCTCTACTCATATACTGTTAGGTGGGTCTTTACAATCTTCAGGTTTTGGCGTCTAGATGGCTATTCAGTAGCCTTGCCTCTCTGCTCTTCAAGAACAATTCCAGCACAGAGGAAATGTAACGGGGGACTCTTCTGTTTCTTGTGATCTTTTGCTACATATTTAAAAGAATTTCAGGCTATGCGCCCTTTAACATTTAAAAAAAAACATGCAAATTATCAAAATAATTTATTTTAATCTTTCTTTGGAAAGGAAACAGATATGTAACCCTGCTACTCTGTGATCTTACTTTGTAACTACAGATTTAATCAATATAGAAAAGGTATGAATTTTAAGCAACTATATAAATTAAGTCCTCAGCAGCGCAATAAGAAAAGCATTCTTCTTTTTTCTCATAGTAAACCATCAACTCTGCAACATAAGATAACACTAGTTCGCATAGGTTGTGATAATTCCACCATAACCAAAGATTGATGCAATTGAATGAAATAAGGATGGTGGAAAATATTTAGTTGTGTTACCTGGGGGAAATACATGTTGGAGTGACCAGTTTCCTTGAATTTAGCATCCAAATAAGTCTGGCAAGGCAAGATAATGAAATGAGAAAGAATGAAATGAAAGAGAAGAGATGAGGGGAGATGAAAGAGGAGGCAGAGCAGGCACCTGGATGAATTCCCAGATGGCATAACCGTAGGGTCGTATGACCATGGTACCCCTCACAGGACCATAGTCAGCAAGCTCTGCACTTTCTACAACGTCCAAATACCACATATTGAAATCTTGTGAAAGCCGAGTTATGCTCCGTGCTTCACTGTGTTTCAGAGGAAGAGAGGTCAGAGGAAGAGAGGATGCGCGGAGTGGGACAATGGCACTGCTCCTTGCCCTCACCCTTGCCCGTGCCCCTGCCACTTCCCTTCTCCTCTCCCCATATGCACAATGTGTGAAATTGAGTGGTGAGAGCAACCGTAGAGCTCCCATGCCTCACCTCTTCTCTGTAATATCCCTAGATAGGAATATTAGGAAAGCACTGAATTCTTCTCACAATAATTCCTTAGCTTCCAATTTTATGTCTTTCACAAATAATCTCAGATATTGCAGAGCTACTGCTATTTAGTTTTCAAACTACAGAACTTCCTGGACAATTCATTCAACTATAGATGCAGCCACAAAATCCATCGCACAAAATGAAGAGGAAGATATCCTACACAAAAGATAGAAGATTCAGAATCAAGATTGATTGATTTTCAGCAATAAACAGAGGAATATAGCAGCCGCTGAGCATTCGGTAACAGAAACGTCACTCGCAGAAAATCGCGAATAGCGGCTGGAGACCTTGTTCATAGAGGTGGTTCATGATATGGAAGCAACAGGAGCACTCGATACCACAGTATTGGTTATCAACTCCAAGGTTAGAGTTTATAAGAACAGCTGCTGTGAATTGATTCCAATACTCAAGCCATGAGAAGAGATTGTATGCGCGAATGCTAGAATCGTGCCAATGAAAGTTGAATGAACCGCCCAGCGAATTCACGCACCCCTCATACAACTTCTGCCTCTGAGTAGCAACTGCGCTCAAGCAAGGAGACTCGCCTTCGAGTCCACAAAAGCTATCCACACCAGGGACACTGATATTATATTTCATACTAAATTAAATTTTATATTTTTTCAAATCAGTCTAATATAATTATAAAATTATATTATTATAAATTTGTTTTAGAATAAGACTTCACAAATTTGGTTTAATTGTGAAGTCTGTCAAAAATCCTCCCTTCGATGTCCAACCCTTGTTGATCTACCTCCATTCTCAACTTCTCATCATCATAAAAAATTCATCAAATCAAATTCATAAGTATACTTATTTCTTCCATCCAACTTAGACTGGCCAACTTTGATATTAATCATATTTGAATAACTTTATTTAATAAATTGACATTTCATAATATATTATTATTTTATATTAATTAATATTAAGTCATCATTTCAATATTTCATTTAATTTTTTTGACAACTTCCTAAAAATTGAATTAATTACTTGTCACTTTAAAAATTAGGGATATTGAATTCCACTCTATTCATACTCATTGCTCACACATGAGTTCACTCTTACTTAAAATGATAGGTGGGATCGGGTGCCATATGTGGGACCACAATTACCTCAACCAAGATTGTGATCTCAACTAGAGTTGGTTTTTGGTTCCAATTGGGGTTTCTCTTCTAGTTCCTTCCCACCTCTAATAGTAACTAGGATAAGCTCAAGACCAAAACCCTCCACATGGTTGGTTAATTTCTTTTTCGATAAAGAAAAAAGAAATAAAATGTTCAAAAAAGTAGACAAGAAATGATTTTGAGAGAAATAATATAATCTAGAGAAGGATTGATAAGCAAAAATAAAAATTGTAATGCAAGTGATTATAGTCGTAATGCAACATGTTTCTATGTGCGCATAGATTCTATGTCAATAGATTGTTGATGATACATTTCTTGGTAGTATAGTTTGTCTAGATATTTAATTAGATTGTATATTTCCATATAAGGGACTTGAACATGCAAATTATCAACAATATTTATTGTTCTTAGAAAAGGAAATAGTTATGTAACCATGTTGCTCTGTGATCTTACTTTGTAACTACAACTAAATCATCAATATAGAAAAAAAAATGAATGTTAGGCAACTATATTAATTAAGTCCTCATAAGGTCAATGAGAAAATCATTCATCTTTGTTTTATAGTAAACTGTCAACCCTACAACATAAGAAAACACTAGTTAACATAGGTTGTGAGAGTCCTGCCACAGCCAAAGATTGATATAGTTATATGAAATAATCATGGCAAAAAATATTTAGTTGTGTTACCTGGGGTAAATACATGTTAGAGTGACCAATTTCCTTGAGTTTAGCATCCAAGCAAGTCTAGCAATACAAGGCAAGACAAGACAATGAAATGAGAAAGAATGAAATGAAAGAGAAGAGATGAGATGAGGGGAAATGAAAAGGAAGGCAAATCAAACACCTTGATGAATTCCTAGATGGAATAACCATAGTCCATTGTATGACCATGGTGCCCCTCACAAACTGTAGTCAGCAAGCTTTGCACTTGCTACCACGTCCAAATACCACATATGGAAATATTTGGAACCCAAGATTATGCTCTCTCCTTCACTGTGCCTCAGAGGAAGATATAATGAGTAGCGTAGGATAATGACACTACTCCTTGCCCTCACCCTTGCCCATGCACGTGCCCCTGCCACTTCCCTTCTCCTTTCCCCATAGGCACAATGTGTGAAATAGAGTGGTGAGAGAAAGCATAGAGATCCCATGCCTCACCTCTGCTCTCTACTCTATCCATACTGGATCATTCCTCACACGAGTTCACTCTTACATAAAACTATAGGTATTAATTTAATAGTTACTAGTCTCATAGATCATTTGGTCTTGTGGATATCATTAAAATTCTTGTATGCATTCATTCCACAACATTTATCCTCTCCCCTTTAAGTAGTTATAGTTGAATAGGGGAAAACAATTAACTGTCCTTTTTTCTCCAAAATTGCAAAAGCTTAAAAAAATAATGATATCATGATGTACTCTCAATAGGGAGAAGTTTTTTTAGTGAGAGATTTCAATGTCAAAATTGTTAATGAGCAAGCGAGCATCCTTTGTTGTAAAGAGGATAACAACCTTATTTGGCTTACAAAAAAAGAAATCATTATTGGTCAAAATGTTCACAAGACAACAAGGGTAATATCTATTTTGGGGAGGAATTTATTTACTTTATGCGATGTCTTTAATTTAATTATTTGCAATAGCTTGGATAGATGGAGAAAGTGTTGATGATTATGTAATTCACTCAAAAACTTGATTGAAAGGATCATGGAATTTATGAATGTAAAATCATACCATAGGCTAATTTACTTAAGTATATCTTGGGCGAAAATGAGGCAACATGGAAAGAAAAATATGTGCCTTGAACAACCACCTTTAAAGGGCAAAATTCTTTCAACACAAAAAACTTATTTTATCTTCAAGACAAATCTAAAGAGGCTAATTAAGAAGGGGAAAACCTGATTGCAAGGTGCCAATGGTCATGAAATAACAAATTTAATTCAAAGCACACTTGAGAAGTGCAAAATAGAAAAAAAATAAGAAATAAAAAATAAATTGTTTTCTAATTAATGCTTCACTTGATTAGAAATGTAAAGTTGCAAGGAGAACATTGAAAAAGCCAAATGAGAAAAAGAAAAATATTAATTTGTACAAGCAAACTTTAAGTTGAAAAAGCTAATTTCATGAACACAATGCGAGAAAGGTAAATCTACCTTAAGAAAAAAAATAATCCCAAGTTATTTCAAAAGGAACTTCAACCAAGAAAGGAGTAAACTAAAAATAATATTATAGCTAATCAATGGGTTGGATTCACAAAACAACTTAAATGAAAAAAGGATAAGAGAGAAATGGGAGGATATCTAGGGTTGCATGGGGAGATGAAAAGTCACCCTCCATGTTCAACATACTATGAACTTTCTCTTTTCATCTAATTGGTCTTATTCATTGTCTTGAATCCCAAGACCCATTTTTCTTTTTCTAAGGCTTTGGGGTTCTTCTTGATGTTATGTGGTACATTTGGTGTACTAATCAAACTAACAATAAAAGGATCTATTGAAAACTTGATAGACTCTATGCTTAAGAGGATATATTTTGTTTTAATAGTAATATGTATTTGTGTGGAGCCTCACACATTGTCTAATCATCATCCCATTGAGGAAAAAATAGTGTTAAAAGGGCAAGACAAAAAGTTGACATAAAAGAGAATAATCTATCCAAACACAATATTGTGTTGTTGAAAATGTAGATTGTTTGGAGGGTATTACTACTATTAGATGGATCAATAAAATATTTATTAATTAAATAATCAATCATTGTTACCTAAGATATGCATTATTCTCTAACTACGACACCTTATTGAGTCCAATTGGAGAAAAAATGCTATTAAATGAAGAAAATTGATGGTTCCTTGCAAGATGAATTGTTTATTGTTGAATCCAAGGTTCAAGAAGATATACATAATAATAATGCTCTTGTTAAACATCTTAGCATTTTCAAGAATAGACTTCATTGTCTCCAAAATAAAAAAAGGCTCAAGGTGCTAAGGGTCAGAGTTCAAAACTCCTTGAAAGCTATAGGCCCAATAAAGGATAATGATAAATGGTTGCATAAGCCTGAAGAAGTAAAGAATATTTTCTATGATTTCTACAAACAATTATTTATTATTGAAGATAATACCACAAGTTGTGCTCGGGCTCAGAAGTTGTGCAAATTAATAATTCTTATTAAAATAGTTTTGAAATGACTTTTGAATTAGACATAGAAATCACTAGGGATGGAAATTATTGCTACTATTTTATTCCTTCAAATGGAAAATCCCCAGGAGTTGATGGATTGTCAATGGAGTTTTACAAGGCCAATATGGAATGGATAGTGAATAATTTGTATGGATTTTATAAACAAGTCATTGAAATAGGATCCTTAGGAAAGAATATAAATAGGGGAATTATCAAGCTCCTTCTCAAAGAAGATTATAAAATTAACATTAAGAACAAGATTATAGCCAAGTTGCTTGCAATGAGAATCATTGATATTCTCCATGTGATCATCGATGACACCAAAACTAGATTTGTTAAAGGCATATACATATTAGAAAGCTTAATTACAAGCTATAAATCTTTGTACTCAGCTAAAAAATGTAATTAGAATATTGGTATGTTGCGCCTAGATTTTGAAAACAACTATGACAAAGTGGAGTGGTCTTTTATTTTCTCTAGCCTAGAAGCTTTTTGATTTCTTGAGGAGTATACTATAGAATGCCTAGATTCATTTTCAAAGATATTTCTTCTCAAGTTGAATTAAATGATTCACTCTTCACCCCATCTATGAACATTAGAAATATCTATTAAATAGAGATTTTTCTTTCCTTAACTTTATTTGTAATTCCTTTCAAGGACTTGTATTACATTTTGAGAGTGTATTTTCTTGGTGCAAAAATGTAAGGAATTATTCTCCCTAACAAAACATCCTTACTTAATGTTCAATTTATTGATGATAACATTCAGTTTCCTATGTTGCATGAATATAACTTGGGCAATCTTATGGTTGTGTTATGGATCTTCTGTTAAGCCTTTGGGTCAAATGTTTTGGAATCAAAATCTATTTTTTTGAATTGGATGGATGATCCCCTAGATTGGTTTTCCAAACTCAGTTGGCAATGGGGTGGTCCAAATAAATAGGTAAGGTTTCTTGGGATTCCTTTTTATATCAACACCTCCCTAAAAGGAATGTGGAATTGGATGTATACCAAGATTGTAAAAAGAAATGATTAGTTGGGGCAATAACTATCTCTCTCATGCGGGTAAGTTTTAATTTTGTCAAAAATTATCGACCTCTTACTCTATTTACTATGTTTTTGTTTGGTTTTTCATGAGCTACCAAATTAATAAGGAGAAAAGATTTATTAGGAAATTAATTTTATCTAATGAAAAAGGTAATAATGTGAAGTTTGTAGTCAAATGAGAGTGGTTTTGTTTGGCTGAAGATAAATGTGGTTTAGGATTCAAAGATTTGGAATTTCAAGGGGTTTCATTGGCCACCAAATGGGTATTGAATTCCTTAAATGAAAATGACCCCCAAAGTACTAGTTAGAAGATATATTCAAGAACTTGTCTCTAAAGCTTCCAAACAATGTAAAAATTTGTACCCACTTGATATTTTTATGTAAATGTTGTGTTAAGCCTTTAGGATTAGTTGTGTATTGTTGTATTTTTAAGGCTTGGGATTCTTGTAGACGGTAGTTGTTGGTATAATGATACTATCAATTGTGATAATAATGAGCCTTTTGAATTCAATTACTTATGGTGGAACTTATTGCACAACAACAAAACCATTGCCTTACATAGTTTATGGTGCACCTATTGCATGCCACATTTACCTAGGAATGTGTCAAATAGAGTTTCCTTTCGGAAAATCATATGCCAACTTATTGAGTCTGATAATATTTATTTGAGAAATGTTAAGAAAGGCTCATTTTTTCTAGCAAATATTGTGCTCTCTGATTTTTATATTACTGCAAATGAGGGATTGGAGCTAGTTTTCTCCAACTTTAAACCTTACAAAATGAATCTAGAAAAATACACAAATTGAGACCCAAATAACTTCATCCATTTGACTAAAATTAGAGTCAAATTGGGAGGATTCATACATGAGCATGATAAGATTGAAGACCTAATTAGAAACTACTCATCTAGGGTAAAGTTACAAATATGAAGAGAAGCATAGCTCAGGGTTTAGATGGTAGAGGAAAAAGGAAGAAGAATCATCCCTCTTATAAAGGAGGCCACAAATAATTGAATGAACCAATCCTCAAGATTAGGTCATGATTGATAATGCTAATATTATAGTGGATAATAAATTCCAAAATTAACAATTAATAGGACTCAACCTATTACTGAAGAGGCTTTGCCACAATCTCCACAAAGGGTAGAACCATTGCAAAAAGTTCCCCATCAACATTTGGTTGAGTATCTTGATGATGATGTAACTAACATCAAAGAAATTAGCCAATCTGTAATCTCTACCCCACAAGGAATGGTTGAGGCCTTGCTTCAAGATAGGGTGATAATAAATATTTAGATGGGAGGGATGATATTAATGGTGTTAGGGCATCAACACATGTTCAAGTTTCTTATCAAATAATAAGTTTTCCAATCTAGTTTCTAAGGGAGAGAATGAAAATGACATCAAATGATGAATTATGTGATCTTGGAGCAACATTATTAGAGCAAGTGAATTTTAATATATCCAATATGTGCCTAGAGGAAGAAAGGTTAACCATTAGGGACAATGGGTTCTTTTTGATAGAGGTACAAGATATTTCCATAGCTATATTTCTAGTCACCATCAAGAGTGAGAATTTATTTACCATTTTTTTTCATATGATAAACAAGCACAAGAACTATATTTTGGGGCTGGTTTTAGTGCTTAGTATGAGGCACTTTCAATCTAGTTGATGTAACCAAAAGATAGAAGTTCATGAATCACTAATAAGGAAAGGGAACTCATTGACAATAATAAAGAGGTTAGGGGATACATCTACACCGCCAAAAAATAATATTGGCTATAAATAATACAATATTTAGTGAAGAAATACCAAAAAGCTCCAAGCTGATATTTACAAGGCACATAAGGAAAATACAAAGCTACTATAAGAATACAATAAGGTGGTGGAATTTTTCTTTCCTCACATGCCACTACCTTTATTCCTTACTTTTCTCAACCAACTTCATCAAGTACTTTAGCCTAAGAGTTGGAATCTCTTAATGATGAAATTAAAAAAATGGAGGAAAGTAAGAAGAACAAGAAAGATGAGAAGAATAAGAGAGAGGATGAAAAAAGAGAGTTTTAGATTTGATTGATGGTTAGAGCATAGTCTAGGATGGAATCGGAAAATACTAAAATCCATTTTTTTGGTATTTTCTATGTTTCAACAAATTGCAATTTTGAAGGTCTTCGGGGCACTTTAGGGCCTCAATGCCTCGAGGGGCCCACGTCATGGCCTCTCAATTTAGGTTTGATATTTATTGAAGAGATTTCCAATGGAGTAAATGATTCACAATTCAGAGCTAGGAATAGAAAGTTATGCCTTCTCCAAGTGGGCCTATTTTTTATATATAGTTTTTTGATATTTTTGGTAGTTTTTAATAGTTTATTTATAATAAACATTATGAGGACTCTTCATTTTGTTTCCAAGGGTTTCTAGTGACCCTTGGGATCCATCATATTTGTATAAACTCCAATTTCAAATAGAATGGATTACTTTTTGGCTTGTAATTTTGTGGTTAATCTTTGTGGTTTAACATTGAACTTAACAATACCACATGTATCACACCAGGTATTGTTATCTGATTTTCATAATTAAGATCACTAGTATCAGAGTGGGAACACTCCTTTATGCCAATTTATACAAGGTCCTCCTATCAAAGATTAGGATTGGATACACAAGATGTGTCAAACTATCCACCTTTGAGATGCACATGATTGAAGATGTCAGACAATGGTATGAAGCCGTTGGCGGAAGAGGCTTTAAATAAGCAACGAGAGGAGATGATGAGTCAATTTTCACGCCTTCTAAAAAATCAACAACCCTCTGGATCAGAAACATCATTTCATGAAAATACCCCTTTCAAAGTGCAGGTAAATTTTGACATCCCAAATTTTGAAGGAAAAGTCGATGTTGAAGTTGTTGATAATTGGTTATCAAATTTAGATAGATACTTTTCTGTAAATAATTTCTCAGATGCATAAAAAATAACATTTTCTCTCCTCAAAGCTGAAACCTATGTGAAATTAGCATGAGAAACCAAATTAGCAACTAAAGAACGAGAATTATCTGATGAAGACGGCTTGGGAATATCTCTTGATAAGATGATCACATGGGGAGAATTTGTGGCATACATAAAATAAGCATACTTTCTTGAGGGTGTATATGAAAAGAAATACATAGAATGGAAACTACTTCAACATAAGAGGGGTCAGTATGTGCAAGATTACACCGCTACATTCCATTCACTTTCAGCAAAACTTGGTATTGAGGATTTAGAGAAGAATCACATTCTGAAATATTGTAGTGGACTTCAAAGGTATATTCAAACATATATGGAATTTTTGAATATTGAGACATTGGAAACTGCCTATAAATATGCTACAAAAATTGAAGAGAAAATCAAGCAGAAAGGGAAGAGGGACTACTTTGCAAATAATAATCCAAGGGTTGAAGGTGGCAATAAATCTGTAGGAAAATAGGTGACCAAGGAACCTCACTCAAATTCACCTAAGAACACATGGTGGGCTAGTAAAAAGACACAAACAGATACATGCATGTGGTGTGAGATGCATAAGTCCCCAACCCATAATACAAAGGATTTTCAAAGTATTAAAAATCTGATGACAGAAATACGAGGAGAGGAATTTGAACCTGGATCATCACCAATAGATACTTATGAGAAAAAGAATAATGATTTCGTCATAGAAGCAGACCCATATGCCATAGTTGCAGCTGCTAAAGTATTGCTTCGTGATGATGAAGAGAGAATTTTTCATTCATGGATGTGGGTTGATGGAAAGCCTCTACATTTTATTGTTGATAGTGGGAACCAAAAGAATTTGATATCTAGGGAGACAGTGAAAAGATTAAATTTGAAAGTGTCAAGACACCCACAACCATACTCTATGGGATGGGTAAATGAGGGACAAGATATTCAAATAAATCAACAATGTTGTCTGTCATATTCAATGAATCCTTTTAAGGATGAAGTGATATGTGATGTAGCACTGCTCAATGTATGTGATGTCTTGCTGGGGCAGCCATATATGTATCAGAGGCATGGAGTGTATGAATCCAATCCACATAGTGTTACAATCAATCTTGGTGGGAAGAGATATCGAATACCATAGGTATGTCCAACACAAATTGCTTCTTTAATTAGTGCTAAACAATGTAAATGATTGATTACTCAAATTGGAGCTTTTGTCCTACTCATGATTCACCCTGAACAAAAAAATTCAGTTGTCCTTAATACACATGCTAAGGTAACCACAACAACAAATCAACAAAATTAGATGGATAAAATTTTGTAAGAATATCATAGTGTGTTTAAACCACCATCGGGAGTTCCAACACACTATCAAGTCAAGCACTCTATTGAATTAATCCCAGGCACACCACTACCACATGAGCCAATATATAGGAGGTCAGTATTGGAAAGTGATGAAATCAAGAGACAAATTCAAGAGTTGATTCAGAAAGGACACATTCATCCAAGTGCTTCACCCTGTGGCAGTCCAATTGTCCTTGCTAAAAAGAAAGATGGGACATGGAGACATTGTATTGATTATAGGGCATTGAAAAAAATCACTGTAAAAAATAGATATCCAATTCCTCGAATTGACGATTTGTTGGACCAACTTAGGGGGATAATTTCTTTACATAAATTAACTTGAATTATGGATATCACCAAGTACCAATTGATCTAGCAGATGTGTGGAAAATTGCATTCAAATCTAAGGAAGGTTTGTTTGAATAGTTGTTTATGCCTTTTGGCCTAACAAATGCCCAACCACATTTATGAGGTTGATGAATGATGTGCTTAGACTATTCATTGATTCTTTTGTGGTTGTTTATTTGGATGACATACTCATGTTTAGCAAGACTTGGTCTGAGAATTTGCAATGCATGTTAAACAAGTGCTTTCAACTTTGTAACAACACAAACTTTATGCCAACATTGAGAAGTTCTCTTTTGGTATGTAGAGTATTCAATACTTGGGGTATATCATTGATACTAAGGGTGTTCATGTTGACCCAGCAAAGATTCAAATAATCAGAGATTGGCCATCTCCTAAAATTTTCACAGAGCTTTGCAACTTCTTGGGCTTAGCCAACTTCTATCACAGATTTTTGTTTGGTTTCTCACATATATCATGGCCTCTTAATCAATCACTAAGGTTTGGAGCACAAGAAAAACTTCAATGTACAGAAGCAAAGCAACGAGAATTTTAGGAATTAAAGTAAATATTATGTTCAACACTAGTAGTGGTCCTCCTAGATCTGCAACAACCATTCGAGATAGAAACAAATGCATTTGATTACGCTCTTGGTGTGGTACTCATGCAACATGGGCATCCCATTGCCTATCATAGAGAAATGTTTTCTGATATAGTAAGTAGGTACCCCACCTATGATAGGGAGTTGTATGCTATTGTTCAGGCCTGCAAATAATGGAAACATTTCATACTGGGAAAGGAAACTATTATACATACAGACCATAAACCTCTTCAATTATTGAAAACATAAAAGAAGTTGTAGAATGATAGACATCAAAGGTGGTAAGCTTATCTGCAACAATTTCACCTCAACATTCGTCATAAAAAAAGAAGCAATAACAAAGTGGAAGATTGTTTGAGTAGGCCTCCAATTGTAGGTTTGATAATGGTGTTGGATTCATGTGGTCATTAATCATCCACTTGGGAAAAAATATATGGTATTGACCCTGATTTTGCTAACATTTATAGTAATTTGGTAGAAGGAAAGTCTGTCTCTAATTTTCACTTGCAAGATGGGTTGCTTTTCCATGTTGGTCATATATGTGTACCCACTAAGGAGAAAAATAAAATGATATGGGAAGCTCACTACAATCATTTTGTAGGACATTTTGGTATTGGTAAGACTACTGCTATCCTTCAAAAGTATTTCTATTGGCCAAAAATGAAGCAGGATTTCATTTCGTATATACAAGCTTGTGCAGCCCATGCAATTGCAAAGCCACCAAACTGTAAGTTGGGTCTATATTTACTATTACCTATTCTTGATAGGCCATGGTAGTCTATTTCAATGGATTTTATGTCTGGGCTTCCAACTACCAGGCGGGGCATGATTGTGTATATGTTGTGGTAGATAGGTTTTCTAAAATGGCTATCATGGTGGCATGTAAAAAGATGATTTATGTAGAAGAGACTGCCAAGTTATTTTTTGAACATGTTTGGGTTCATTTTGGATGGCCAAAAAACATTATTTCTAATAGGGATAGCAGGTTCGTCATCAAATTTTGGTCTGTACTATGGGATAAAATGAACACAAAGTTGACAAAGTCCACAACATTCCATCGCCAAACAGATGGGCAGATAGAAGTGATGAATCAAATGATCATTCATATCTTATAGGTGTATCATTAAAAACATCCTTGCACATGGGATGCAAGCTTACCCTACATGAAACACAACTAAAACCGTGCACTCCATATTACTACATGGCATATTCCATTTGAGGTTTGTCTTGGGTATCAGCCATTGGCACCTACGGATGTAGCACTACCAGTTCTGCAATCTAATAGTCTATTGAATGATGACAAGGAGGTAGATAAAGTAGAAAAATTCATTGATTACATTAGACACCTACAACAACAAGCTCATGAGATTTTGGAGCAAAGTAATCAAAAGTATAAGGAAAGGCATGATAAACATAGAACTCATCATTAGTTTCAGGTTGGTGAAAAGGTATGGTTACATCTTCAGAAAGAGCGCCTTCACAGACCAAACAAGAAGCTTTGCCCTCTTTGTTATGGCCCATATACTATTGTGAAACAAGTTGGTGAGAATGCTTTTGAACTTAATTTGCCATCATTTTTGGGACTGCATCCAATTTTTAATGTGGAATTGTTGAGACCCTATTTTCCTCCTTTGTTGGACATTTACCAAGTTACTGAACACATTCAAGATGCATAATTAAATCCAGCTACTACTGCTCTAGTCCAGTGTGACCAGGTTACTGAAGTCATTTTAAAGACTTTGAGAAATTAGAACATTCCTCTTTATCGGGTGGTTCTAGCTAGTCAACATTCTCATCAAGGCAAGTGGTTAACTTGTTGGAAATAATGGGAAGTATGTACTAAGAGGGGAGGGGTGAATTAGTACCTCTAAAATTTGTATCTTGTTTAACCCTTATCCATTGTGTAATCATTTGTATAACCAACCATCTGTTTTATACTATCTTTGTGTAAGATATATCAATTCATCAACGTAATCAAACATGTAAACATTCATAGAAACATTCATGAAAGTAATTGACTCATAACACAAGATATGGTAACGCAGAAAACCCCTGTTAGAAGGTAAAAATTGTGGTGGGGATGGCACCCACAAAAACTTCACTATCTGCAGATTGGAAGGGGCGGGTTAAGGCTTACAATTTGATCACTTCTGATGAATACCCTGTTAGGAGTATTATGTGGAGAATGGTTAAGGTCTACTCTATTAAGAGCTTTAGCAACACTGTTTAGTGTGCACTTGATTAAGAGATTTACAATAGGATTGTTAAATCCACCTTTCTTGAAAGGATTTCTTCTATTTGCTACACTTGTTA
>MU225215.1:2663336-2675702 GCA_018584345.1 Thuja plicata | reverse complement strand
ATGTTGCTCGGTAGCCTCTGTTCTTGGTTCTTGATAACCAAATTCATCTTTTGTTGTTCTGCTTCTTGAAACTCTCAGTTTGATCCATAGATGTGCTCATTGGCTACATTCATCCTCTCATCCATGAATATGAATGATTACAACATCTATTTATAAGATAGATTGACCTACTGTAGTTTCACGTATAACAAAACTAACTCTATGATCAAAGGTTTACAACTTGACCTTGATCTCCTAGTTTGAATTTTTTTAATCAGTTAGACTAATTAAAACAATTACAATAATGTTGCTTGTCCCTTAAGTAATGGTTTTAAAACAAATCAAGACTCTATAAATAGAATATATATATTTTATCTGATGTGGAAGTTAGATCTACTTTTTCTGGGATGTAACTGACTTTTGGTGTCTAATGCCCAGTTTGCTCTGAAATCAGTTTGACTGTCTTTCAGTGTTCCTAGTTGAACTGTCTGTTGGGTTCCTCTATTTCTATTCTCTTATTTTGCACTATGTTCTGCTCGTCGGGTTCCACTGTCAGTTTTCTCATGTCGGGATCCACTTTATCTTTTTTGAGTTGCACTTTTGGTTTACACTGCAAAATTGTGTCATCAATTTTCTCCTTGCTTAGCATTTTCGGTTGAACTGAAAACCTGAATTTCGGTGTAGTGTAACCGATGGTTTAAACAACTTGTTTTCTCATTGCATACTAATGGAAAAACTTTATGTTTATCATAACTAAGGAACAAATTGAAGAACAATTTCCTCATTTTTTGCAGTAGATTAGTGCAATGGGGCTCGTTTCCTCGCAAGGGGGGGGGGGGGGGGGGGGGAATGATCAAAGCATAGTCTAGGATGGAATTGGGAAAATACTAAAATCCCACTTTTTGGTATTTTCTATGTTTCAGTAAACTGCAATTTTGAAGGTCTTCGGGGCACTTTGGGGCCTCAACGCCTCGGGGACCCACCTTAGTGTGGCTTCCCAATCTTGGTTTGAGATTTATTGAAGAGCTTTCCAATGGAGTAAACGGTTCGCAATTTGGAGCTAGGACTAGAAAGTTATGCCTTGTCCAAGTGGGCCTATTTTTATATATAGTTTTTTGATTATTTGGTAGTTTTTAATTGTTTATTTGTAATAAACATTATGATGACTCCTCATTTCATTTCCAAGGGGCTCTAGTGACCCTTGGGATCCATCATATTTGTATAAAATCTAATTTTGAATAGAATGGATTACTTTTTGGCTTGTAATTTTGTTGTTAATCTGCGTGGTTTTACATTGAACTTAACAATACTGCAGGTATCACACTAGGTATTGTAATATGATTTTCATAATTTAGATCAGTTGAATTCTTATTCGTTATAATGTTTTCGAGTGACATAGGTCGCAAGGGTGTTATTGAACAAATTTTTGGATGGTAAAAGTTGTGGTCACCTCTTCAAAAATGTTAAAAGGGGATTATATTCTCTCCTCCCAAAATGATTCTCAAGCTAGTTTGAAGAGGTAGCTAAATGCTTTTAAGGAGTTGAAGGAAAGTTCAATACCTCATATCCTAATAAATGAGGGAGAGATGGTTCAACATGTATAGCTTAGAGAGATGATCATAGTAAAATTCTACCTCCCATGTTCAGATCAATTTATGAAGATATCAAAGCAAACATGGAGGTGTTGAATTATATCGTATGGTTATATTTTTTGATGTGACAAAGAAATTTATAAATGACGAGTATACAGATCATATGGCTAGAATAAATCATTTTCTATCTCATAAGTCACCACCCATGAGGTTTAATGCATTATAGTTTTAAAAAATTAGTTACCAAATGTAACAATAAACATCTTATTCAACAAATGACATGACTTTGGAATATCCAATATTGGTTCTTCAACAATATAATAAATTTTAGTCTAGTATTTTTGGATTTTTTGGCACTACTGACAAGATAACCATAGAAACCATTATGTTCAAGGAAATCCACTAAAAATGGTGCAAATATATAACCACAAAAATCATGATATCCAAGGAAATCCAACAAAATGGTGCAAAAGGTTAATTAGGGAAAGCATTTAATTTGAGGAGATATATCATATAGTACAGTAAGGAGGTGACATATATGTCCCCCTCCTTAAGATGTAAACGTAGATATATGATGGCATCTCAAGGAAAATAAGAAAAAGGATAAACATCTTCAACACCAAGGGGATATCCTTCTAATCAATAATGTGCATACAACGCTAACCAAAGAGGCATATCTCTTTTGAGCCAAGGAAGATATAATTGTAAGATATATTGAAAAAAGTCTAAAGGGTTCCTTTTGAGGGTTGTACAAGAGAGATAAGGAAGGAGATATATTTTCTCAAATATATCTACATCCAAGAGGAGATCTTGAACAAAAATAACATTGTTGACCAAAAGAGAGGAAGGAGAACAAGAATTCACCTTTTTCCCCATATTTCTAGATAAAAAGGGATTCTTGATGAAGGATAAAACACTTTAATCCCCTGAGTAAGAAATTTATTTATGATGGACTTACATTTGAAAATAAGGAAGTTGTTATGATCAAGGATACACACCTCTTACATAAGAGAGAATCCATTATCAAAACAAACAATTCTATGTAAGAAAGGACATTGCATGATAAACAAATGCCACTCCACCAAGGAAAGTGGATCCTTATTATGAAAGCATAAGAACATGAAAAATAAAGAGCCCCCAATAAAGGTAAGCCACTAAGGTCACATGGTGTTGAGAACCATAATAGGTGAAGGGAATGCTAATGCACGACATTTTTAACATAAATAAAAATTAAAATATCTCTTATAACATGAATAAGACATCTATCAACTAAATATTGAACAAATTAACCAAATTTAACGCAACCAATGAGCGGATCAGAATAGCTATAATGAAAAGGAAAATAAACACCATTATAATTTTATGCTTGATCTTTTGTTTTGTATTTATTATTGAATAGTGATAAGGAAATTTAATATTCTTGTCATACTTGAGTTTCCAATAGGTTATTTTAGTTGTGGCTAAATAATCCTTTATATGTAGTGTGACATATGTTTCTTTTGGAAAAAGAGTTTGTAAGGAAGGATGATTAGGACTTGAAGTAGAAGGAGAAATGTTTGCTTGAGTTATATATCCTATACCATTTGTAGTGAATTGTGTAGGATGATCTATAGGGACTTTTATTCCCTTTTCATTTATTCCAACACCTTGCCCATTTTATCCTTGTTTAGAAGTAATGACATACCCTATATTATTGTTCAGCCTTAGAATTGTCACCCTAACTCAGGCATTAAGGCTTCATGAAAATTCTATCTGACAATGGAAACTTCCTCTAGCTGTGGGTGAACTATGGATGAGGAAGAGTCTCGGGATTCTAGGCCGGTTCCTATCAAATATGGAATATCACCACCTGATTGATAACTTAATTGTGAAAAGGGAAGAAGGAAACTTTTGAAAACAAAAATTGGATAGGGGTAATACACCAAAAATGAATTCAGACTTTTGATGAAAAGACAAAACAGTAACTCCAACTCATATATCAAAGGCTTGACCCTTCAAATCTCTAATCAACATATAGGCTAACAGATTTCAATACTAGGGTTAAACCACAAATATCTCAAATAGTCAGCAAACATATGTTTTCCATACAAGGTTTTGAATAATTGATCACCTTAAGAAGGAATATAGATGCACTCTCTTCTCTTGGATAACAATGAAAATAACACTTGCAAAGAAAGATGAAAATAGGATCATAGAATCAAAACTCCAAATGTATGGGTCAATGAAAACATATGCTTTATTCTGCACCAAAATCTGACAAAAATGTGGTTACAAACATGAATCCAAGGCACTAAGGAACAATAAGCTCACTTTGCCTTCTTTTCCAAAATCTACAACCCCGATGGATACAAAATGCATAAAAAAAAGGCTATAGGAACAAGATAGTTCATTATAAGAACCTTCTCTCCAGATTCTGAACCCCAAAATATGATAGAATGGATTACAAAATGAACTCAAAAACATCTAGGAACAAAAAGTTCACTATATGCCTTCTCTCCAAAACTGCAACCCAATGGATACAAAATGCATAAAAAAGGTCTACAAGAACAAATAGTTGACTGAAAGCACCTCGTTTCTAAATTCTGAACCCCTAACTATGAAGTACAAGCTTAATTATATATCCCTTAAGGCTAATCTTGAAAATAAGATCTCCCTCATAAAGTTCCTCTCCAAACAGAAAGATCACCCTATTTCAAAGGCCTAAACAATGCCTAAATTGTAGCCTTCAATCAAGCCCCCCTTCAAAATAGAGCATATCCCTAAATCCATGGCATGATCAATGCCCAAAATGAATCCCTAAAGCCTAATTTTGAAAATGAGACTAGCACTCCATAACTCTCCTAAAGTTTATATATCTTTGATTTACATCATTTTAATGTATATCAACATATATTACAAACACATTATAATCTTTTGCAAAATATCCCAAATACATAACCCCTAACTCCACAACATGAATGAAGACCCATCAAAACTAACCCCAAAAATATAAAAAGCCCTAATTCGACACTTAACTTCATGGTCAACATAACCATAAAATATCACACTGCCATGCCATGTGATGAAGTTGTCGTGGCATGTAAAGAGAGGTTGTTGTGCACTGCAGTTTGACAAGTCATTATCTTTCGCATTGTGGACTCCAAAGTTTATTAAAACTTGGCAAAGGCATTTTATTTCATCTCTTTTAGCTTTCTCATTTGGTATTTCCTCATTTGTTGGCAGGAGAAGGTTAGGGTTTTTCTTGGTGCCGCCATACTTGTCTACATTTTCTCTCTGGATGAATCATGGGGCTCGTGTTTATTACATGATAAATGGAACTCAGGCTCCATTAAGAGTTGGAAGTCGACTTCTTTGCTTGGACTGAGCCTCTTTATTGTTTGTGACATTTAAGTGAGAAGAGCTTGGGCTCTCTACATCCTCACGACTTCCAATGTATCTCGAGCTCCATGCCATAATAAATGGTGCTGCTTGCTATCCTTGGTTGATCCTGGTGTTTGAAGCCGTGACAAATGGCGCTGCATATATTATGAACGTGGTTGAACTTAGACGCTTCATTGTTCACCACGGCTTTATTTTCTATAAACAATGAGAACTCAGGCTTCATTTTTTGTTTATTGTGTTTACTGGAGTCTATGCATGAAGCTCGGCTTCTGGTACTTCAAACTTGGCTTGCAATTCAGAGTTTTATCTGCGGGCTCTCTGCATATTCGAACTTCTGTAGCTTCACCTTGAGTTCTGCCATGATATATGGCACTTTATTGGCATCTCTTCACTGAAGCTCAGGCTCCACCACAAATAATGATAATCCCAATCTAAACTTACAGACAAGTAGCCTCCTGCCTTTGCATTTATCTTCTGTATTTGTTTGAAAATATCACTGCATATTCTAGTTTCCTTGGAAGCCTCCAATTATGACTTTTAACTCCACCATATTCATTGCAATGATAATTTAGGATTTTTCTTGGCTTCTTAACTATGGTATTTTAGTTGAACATGTTGTTTATGACCAATTCTGTACTCAAGCCTCTGTTGAACTAGAAGGTTGTATCCAACTGTGCTTGTCTTATGATGAATACCCACATAGCTTGAGTTAACTCCATCTTTCTCTATAGTTATTGAGAGGTGAACTCTACCTTATTTCAGCTCTGCTGAATGTAGGAACACTTGTTACATATGAGTTTTAACATTAAAATATCGCAAGAATACCCTGTAGTTTAAAAGCTTAACACAAGCTCTCATCACTCCCCCTTTGGTTGGTCTGTAGATTGTCTTGTATAGAGACAATGTTGTTTATGATGTTAGCTTCAATGAATGTTTGCATCTATGTAGAATGCTATCCTATGTGGAGACCATGCTGTTAAAACCGTGCCTACCTTACCCACTGTCTGTGGAGGCTATGCTTTCTGTACTTGTTTCACTTTTATGGATATATGCATAAAAAGTAATGCTTGACAGAAAATGCATAGTTCCTTTTCATTATTTTCTGAAGTAAAATGTTTTGTGGATTGATTCCTTCTTGTTTATAATCCAAAGGCATCATGTATTGTGACAACATTACTTCCCATTCATCCTTTAAACAGTACCATCATTTGATTTTTATATATATGTATTGTATTTAAAACTGCACCTTCATTTGACCTTCACTATGAAAAACACTGCATTCGTTATCTGAAAATACATAACAACATTGTAATTCATTGCCTATTCTGGCATATGTATTGCATTTGGACATCTTTTCCTTTTTCATGTAAACTCATAACAGCCCCTTTGAAAATATTGTTCTTACTCTCCTGGTATATTGATTTTGCTATAGTTCAATCATTTTCTTGCACATCAATGTTGAAATCTGCATACCATCACATCTCTTTCTTTCCTGTACATGTGAACATCTAGTATTATTTCATTCTTTAATAATGCATATTGTGAAGTTCGAGCATGGGCTCATGACACTCACTGCATATTTTAATTACAACAAAGGTTTTCATAAAATATGTCTTTTTGATGTTATTATTCTGCCAATGAAAATGCATACCTTTTTTTTACATTGGTATCATCAATTAATATGTAGCTCAGGAAGTTTGACTGATGCATGGTGTTTTTTAGGATTTTATGTATTGCTTAGATCTAATTGGATCTAACATCTTTTTTACCATGATGTTGTAGGAAACAAGACCAACAAGAGACCTAGGATGGAGGACAGACAAAGACAAGAACAAGACAACTAGACTTCAGATGATGCAGACGAACAACTCCAGAAACTAGAAAACCTCTTAAAGGCAATACATAGACCTCTAGACTTCATCATGCCTTTCTCTTACTTTCTTTTCTGCATATGTCCTCTGAATTTTAGTATGCAAGATGTGACCTTGAAGGAACACTTGTCTAATACATTCAGTATAAATGCACAATGTAATGATCATTTATGAATCTGAAAGTGTGAATTTGATCAAAACTTAGACTATAAATATAGTCTGATAACATGAATGTAATAGCAATGTATTTCGTTTGTATTGGTTGAACAATAATATCTAAAAGATGTATCTTTATGCAAATATTTTACTATTTTCTGATCACTATCCCGTATGTAAAAATTTGGGTAACAATTCTGGCGACCTCTGATGGATGTCTGCCTGCTTGACATTGGGACCAGTAGCCTAAAATAGTCCATTGGGTATTGAGTCTATTGATCACCTATGGAAACCCTAAACCTAATCTGTGGATATAAGAAAACCATTTCCCAATGATTGTGTGTATGTCTATGATTTGTGATAGTGAAGTAAAACTTTGTTATCACAAATTGTAAATGTATTCTTGATCATTGAGGAATGATTTCCTTGTATTTGCAGATTTGGACAGCAACCTTGGAAGACCTTGAATCTTGAAGACTTATTGAAAACTGGGAAAACTAAAACTAACCTAAATGTGCTTGACAACACTTAGGGAAACTGGAAAACTAACCTACCCTAACCTAAAAGGGCAAAAACTCTACTAAACAAAGCCATTTACTGGTTCATTAAAATATTTGTCTTTTCTCACCAACAACAGGTGAGATGCATGCATATAAGCAATTGAAAAAATATGCAATACAACTTGAAGGATCTGAAACTCTTGAAGAATATCCTAAAAGTGAAAGACCAGATCACATACCTCTTGGACTTGATCAATATCAATGCATATTTGAGGTGAATAAACATGCTGGATCTGTTGCTCTATAATTGGAATGTTAGGAACAAGCCTCATTCTAGAAAGATGCCTGATTCGGCAACCTCTAGAGATGATAAACTCAGGCTTTATGCTGCTGGATTCTTTGTTTCCCTCTGGTTTCTCATGATTATCCTTCATTATTGACAGCCATGTCAATTCCTTTTCCATGGTCAAAATACCATCATCTTCTGTCAAGTTAGCTAGGAGCTCAACAAAACTATTGATCCGCTAGAAATTAGGAGCACTTGGTTCTAGCTTGCATTCCTGCACATAACCATTAGAAATAATGTCCTCCATAATAGAGCATCCTTGAAAAGGCACAAATTTGGTCCCTTCAACAGCAAGCTTCTCACAAAAATCTGCTATAATATTGTCAAAACACTCCTCTATGTTTTGACCAGCCTCTTTACCATGAATACCTTGTTGTGCTGATATGACTGCAATCTCCTCTTCCTTCTCTTGATCTATAAAAGAAGGTAACTCCCTAAAGAAAAGTACAACCACCTCTTCTTGCTCAAAAGAGTCTCCTGTATCTTGGGCCTCTGCTACTTTTTCTATCAGATTTGAAATAATCACCTCCTTCCCAGCTCCTTGATCTGGAGATGACTCACATGGAACCATCTTGACAATTTCATGATCAGCTATATCTGATTTACCTTCATGCTCTTGTATAAGGATAGGCTTCAATTCTTCATAAGGCTACAATTGCTCGATAATAGGTGTTTGTGTTAGAAGGATATCACTAAAACTTGGGAATGAGAGCTTAATTGGCTCTTTATTTTTAGGCTCTCTGATCACGGGGGTACTCCAACTTGGAACTTTACATTTAAGAGTATTAGGAGACTCACCTTGCCCAAAATGCATGAATCTTGGAATTTTACACTCAGGAGCCTTTTGTTTAGCCATTTGTAATCTCAGCCCTGCTCCCTTAACAACAATTTGATGGTCAAGCTCTTCTTCCCATTGTATCATTTTCTACTCATATAGTTGATCCTCATTTCCTTGCTCTTGATTTGGCTGCACAAGCTTGCTAGGCTCATAAAACTTCTTCAATTTAACACAGTCCCAGTTTTGAGGCTGATTGGAAATATCTTCATGCTGATTAGGCATGAAATAGTCTTCTTGGAACTGGTTATAACTCTGAGTTTGCTGCCACCTAGTTTGAACATGGGAGGGCGGGTGGCAAGTCGGCTGAGCTAGCTGATCTTTAATCTCTTGTTGCTGCCTTTGAGCCCATGATCCTTCTTGTTGGAGAGCCTGCTCATAAGCCTGTATAAGGGCATATTGATTTGGGGCATGCTGGATATATTGATAGCCTCCTGAGGCATGGTAGCTTGGAGTAAAAATAGGCTTATGATGATTTTCATATGGATGATGATTAGTCCATTGAACATTACTTTCATGATAAGGTGGTGAGTATTGTTGTTTCCCACCATAATATGACATTTCTATTCATGAAATAAGCTGGAAATCTGAATATAAAAGATGATCTGAAAAATACCAGCACTTGACCTTTTGAAACCAGTAGATCTTTTGTTGCAGAGTCGCCAGGTGTGTGTTTGAATCCTGCCTCTAAAGGCTAAAATACTACTATTCACACCATAAAAACAATAATCATGAAGCTTCAACCAAACTGTGAAACGGTTTGGTCCCACCAGGCATGCCAATACTGTTAGCTCCGAAATTTTGCACCCAAATGCTAATTCCTTAAACTTCAGCAATTTTGGAGTAACATTGGAACAATCACTAGCTTATGGGTAAACTTTAAATGTGACTGAACCTCCAGGTTCTAAGTCGGCTGCTATGAGATGTAACTTGGTATTCACCTATTCTAAGTAAACTGGAAACTTGAGGGAAAAAGGGATAAGAAGGATCTAAAACTGAATGGGAAATGGGGTAATACACCAAAAATGAATTTAGACTTTTGATGAAGAGACAAAATAGTAACTCCAACTCATATATCAAAGGCTTGACCCTTCAAATATCTAATCAACATATAGGCTAACAGATTTCAATACTAGGGTTGAACCACAAATATCTCAAATAGTCAGCAAACATACATTTTCCACACAAGGTTTTGAATAATTGATCACCTTAAGAAGGAAAATAGATGCACTCTCTTCTCTTGGATAACAATGAAAATAACACTTGCAAAGAAAGATGAAAATAGGATCATAGAATCAAAACTCCAAATGTATGGGCTAATGAAAACATCTGCTTTATTCTGCACCAAAATCTGACAAAAATGTGGTTACAAACATGAATCCAAGGCACTAAGGAACAATAAGCTCACTTTACCTTCTTTTCCAAAATCTGCAACCCCAATGGATACAAAATGCATTAAAAAAAGAGGCTATAGGAACAAGATAGTTCACTATAAGAACCTTCTCTCCAGATTCTGAACCAGAAAATCTAACAGAATGGATTACAAAATGAACTCCAAAACATCTAGGAACAAAAAGTTCACTATATGCCTTCTCTCCAAAACTACAACCCAATGGATACAAAATGCATAAAAAAGGCCTACAGGAACAAATAGTTCACTGAAAGCACCTCTTTTCTAAATTCTAAACCCCTCATTATGAAGTACAAGCTTAGTTATATAGCCCTTAAGGCTAATCTCAAAAATAAGATCTCCCTCCAAAAGTTCCTCTCCAAACAGAAAGATCACCCTATTTCAAAGGCCTAAACAATGCCTAAAATGTAGTCTTCAATCAAGCCCCTCTTCAAAATAGAGCATATCCCTAAATCCATTGCATGATCAATGCCCAAAATGAAGCCCTAAAGGCTAATTTCAAAAATGAGACTAGTCCTCCATAACTCTCCTAAAGTTGATATATCTTTGATTTACATCTTTTTAATGTATATCAACATATATTACAAACACATTATAATCTTTTGCAGAATATCCCAAATACATAACCCCTAACTCCACAACATGAATGAAGACCCATCAAAACTAACCCCAAAAATCTAAAAATCCCTAATTCGACACTTAACTTCATGGTCAACATAACCATAAAATATCACAATGCCATGGCATGTGATGAAGCTGTTGTGGCATGTAAAGAGAGGTTGTTGTGCACTGCAGTTTGACAAGCCATTATCTTTCGCATTGTGGACTCCAAAGTTTATTAAAACTTGGCAAAGGCATTTTATTTCATCTCTTTTAGCTTTCTCATTTGGTATTTCCTCATTTTTTGGAAGGAGAAGGTTAGGGTTTTGCTTGGCGCCACCCTGCTTGTCTGCATTTTCTCTCTGGATGAATCATGGGGCTCAGGTTTATTGCATGATAAATGGAACTTGGGCTCCATTAAGAGTTGGAAGTCAACTTCTTTTCTTGGACTGAGCCTCTTTATTGTTTGTGACATTTGAGTGAGAAGAGCTTGGGCTCTCTGCATCCTCGCGACTTCCAATGTATCTTGAGCTCCATGCCATAATAAATGGCGCTGCTTGCTATCCTTGGTTGATCCTAGTGTTTGAAGCCATGACAAATGGTGCTGCATATATTATGAACATGGTTGAACTTGGACTCTTCATTGTTCACCGCAGTTTTATTTTCTATAAACAATGAGAACTCGGGCTTCATTTTTTGTTTATTGTTTTACTAGAGTCTTTGCATGAAGCTCGACTTCTAGTACTTCAAACTTGGCTTGCAACTCAGAGTTTTATCTGCGGGCTCTCTGCATATTCGAACTTTTGTACCTTCACCTTGAGTTTTGCCATGATATTTGGCACTTTATTGGCTTCTCTTCACTTAAGCTCAAGCTCCACCACAAATAATGATAATCCCCATCTAAAATTACAGATAAGTAGCCTCCTGCCTTTGCATTTATGTTCTGTATTCATTTGAAAATATCACTGCATATTCTAGTTTCCTTGGAAGCCTCCAGTTACGGCTTTTAACTCCACCGTATTCATTGCAGTGATAATTTAGGATTTTTCTTGGCTTCTTAACTGTGCTATTTTAGTTGAACATGTTGTTTATGACCAATTTTGTACTCGAGCCTCTGTTGAACTAGAAGGTTGTATCCAACTGTGCTTGTCTCATGATGAATACCCACAAAGCTTGAGTTAACTCCATCTTTGTCTATAGTTATCGAGAGGTGAACTCTACCTTATTTCAGCTCTGCTGAATGTAGGAACATTTGTTATATATGATTTTTAACATTAAAACATCGCAAGAATACCCTGTAGTTTAAAAGCTTAACACAAGCTCTCATCGCTCCCCCTTTGGTTGGTCGGTAGTCTGTCTTTTATAGAGACAATGTTGTTTATGATGTCAGCTTTAATGAATGTTTGCATCTATGTAGAATGTTGTCCTATGTGGAGACCGTGCTGTTAGAACCATGCCTGCCTTACCCACTGTCTATGGAGGCTATGCTTTCTGTACTTGTTTCACTTTTATGGATATATGCATAAAAAGTAATGCTTGATAGAAAATGCACAGTTCCTTTTCATTATTCTCTGAAGTAAAATGTTTTGTGGATTGATTCCTTCTTGTTTATAATCCAACCGCATCATGTACTGTGACAGAATCACTTCCCATTCATCCTTTAAACAGTACCATCATTATATATATATATATATA
>MU225215.1:2638688-2663286 GCA_018584345.1 Thuja plicata | reverse complement strand
TATATATATATATATGTACTGTATTTAAAACTGCACCTTCATTTGACCTTCACTATGAAAAACACTGCATTCGTTATCTGAAAATACATAACAGCATTGTAATTCATTGCCTATTCTAGCATATGTATTGCATTTGGACATCTTTTCCTTTTTCATGTAAACTCATAACAGCCCATTTGAAAATACTGTTCTTACTCTCCTGGTATATTGATTTTGCTATAGTTCAATCATTTTCTTGCACATTAATGATGAAATCTGCATACCATCACATCTCTTTCTTTCTTGCACATGTGAACATCTAGCATTATTTCATTCTTTAATAATGCATATTGTGAAGTTCAAGCACGGGCTCATGACACTCACTGCATATTTTAATTACAACAAAGGTTTTCATAAATATATGTCTTTTTGATGTTATTATTCTGCCAATGAAAATGCACACCTTTCTATTACATTGATATCATCAGTTAATATGTAGCTTAGGAAGTTTGACTGATGCATGGTGTTTTTTAGGCTTTTATGTATTGCTTAGATCCAATTGGATCTAACATCTTTTCCACCATGATGCTATAGGAAACAGGACCAACAAGAGACCTAGGATGGAGGACAGACAGAGACAAGACCAAGACAACCAGACTTTAGATGGTGCAGATGCACAACTCCAGAAACTAAAAGACCTCTTAAAGGTAATACATAGACCCCTAGACTTCATCATGCCTTTCTCTTACTTTCTTTTCTGCATATGTCCTCTGAGTTTTAGTATGCAAGATGTGACCTTGAAGGAACACTTGTCTAATACATTCAGTATGAATTCACAATGTAATGATCATTTATGAATCTGAAAGTGTGAATTTGATCAAAACTTAGAGTACAAATATAGTCTGATAATATGAATGTAATAGCAATGTATTTCTTTTGTATGGGCTGAACAGTAATATCTAAAAGATGTATCTTTATGCAAATTTTTTACTATTTTCTTATCACTATCCCATATGTAAAAATTTGGGTAACAATTCTAGCGACCTCTGATGGATGTCTGCCTGCTTGACATTGGGACCAGTAGCCTAAAATAGTCCATTGGGCGTTAAGTCTCTTGATCACCTACGAAAATTGTAAACCTAATCTGTGGATATAAGAAAACCATTTCCCAATGATTGTGTGTATGTCTATGATTTGTGATAGTGAAGTAAAACTTTGTTATCACAAATTGTAAATGTATTCTTGATCATTAAGGAATGATTTCCTTGTATTTGCAGATTTGGACAGCAACCTTGGAAGACCTTGAATCTTGAAGACTTATTGAAAATTGGGAAAACTAAAACTATCCTAAATGTGCTTGAAAACACTTACAGAAATTGGAAAACTAACCTACCCTAACCTAAAAGGCCACAAACTCTGCTAAACAAAGCCATTTACTGGTTCATTAAAATATTTGCCTTTTCTCACCAACAACGGATAAGATGCATGCATATAGGCAATTGAAGAAATATGCAATACAACTTGAAGGATCTGAAACTCTTAAAGCATATCTTGAAAGTGATAGACCAGATCACATACGTCTTGGATTTGATCAATATCAATGCATAGTTGAGGTGAATAAACATGCTGGATTTGTTGCTCTATAATTGGAATCTTAGGAACAGGCCCCATTGTGGAAAGATTCCTGATTGGGCAGCCTCTAGAGATGATAAACTCTGGCTTTATACTTCTGGATTCTTTGCTTCCCTCTGGTTTCTCATGATTATCCTTCATTATTGACAGCCATGTCAATTCCTCCTCCATGGTCAAAATACCATCATCTTCTGTCAAGTTAGCTAGAAGCTCAGCAAAACTATTGATCCGCTGGGAATCAGGAGCAGTTGGTTCCAGCTTGCATTCCTGCACATAGCCATTAGAAAGAATGTCCTCTATAATAGAGCATCCTTGAAAAGGCACAAATTCAATCCCTTCAACAACAAGCTTCTCACATAAATCTGCAATAATGTTGTCAAAACACTCCTTTATGTTTTGACCAGCCTCTTTACCATGAATACCTTCTTGTGCTGATATGACTACAATCTCCTCTTCATTCTCTTGATCTACAAAAGAGGGTAACTCCCTAAAGAAAAGTACAACCACCTCTTCTTTCTCAAAAGAGTCTCTTGTATCTTGGGCCTCTGCTACTTGTTCTATCAGATTTAAAATAATCACCTCCTTCTCAGCTCCTTGATTCGGAGATGACTCACATGGAACCATCTTAACAATTTCATGATCAGCTATATCTGATTTACCTTCATTCTCTTGTATAAGGATAGGCTTCAATTCTTAATAAGGTTGCAATTGATCTATAACATGTGTTTGTGCTAGAAGGATATCACTAAAACTTGGAAATGAGAGCTTAATTGGCTCTTTATTTTCAGGCTCTCTAATCATGGGCGTACTCCAACTTGGAACTTTACATTCAAGAGACTTAGGAGACTCACCTTGCACAAAATGCATGAAGCTTGGAATTTTACACTCATGAGCCTTTTGTTCAGCCATTTGCGATCTCAACCCTTCTCCCTTAACAACAATTTGACGGTCAAGCTCTTCTTCCAATTGTATCATTTGCTACTCATATAGTTGATCCTCATTTCCTTGCTCTTGATTTGGCTGCACAAGCTTGCTAGGCTCATAAAACTTCTTCAATTTAACACAGTCCTAGTTTTGAGGCTGATTGGAAATATCTTCATGCTGATTAGGCATGAAATAGTCTTCTTGGAACTGGTTATAACTTTGAGTTTGCTGCCACCTAGTTTGAACATGGGAGGGCAGGTGGCCGCAAGTCAGCTGAGCTAGCTAATCTTTAATCTCTTGTTGCTGCCTTTGAGCCCATGATCCTTCTTGTTGGAGAGCCTGATCATAAGCTTGTACAAGGGCATATTGATTTGGGGAATGCTGGATATATTGATAGCCTCCTGAGGCATGCTAGCTTGGAGTAAAAATAGGCTTATGATGATTTTCATATGGTTGATGATTAGTCCATTGAACATTACTTTCATGATAAGGTGGTGAGTATTATTGCTGCCCACCATAATATGACATTTCTATTCATGAAATAAGCTAGAAATCTGAATATAAAAGATGATCTGAAAAATACCAGCACTTGACCTTTTGAAACCAGTAGATCTTTTGTTGCAGAGTCACCAGGTGTGTGTTTGAATCCTACCTCCAAAGGCTAAAATACTGCTATTCACACCATAACAAGAATAATCATGAAGCTTCAACCAAGCTGTGAAACAGTTTGGTCCCACCGGGCGTGCCAAAACTATTAGCACCAAAATTTTGCACCCAGATGCTAAGTCCTGAAACTTCAGCAATTTTTGAGTAACATTGGAACAATCACTAGCTTGTGGGTAAACTTTAAATGTGACTGAACCTTCAGGTTCTAGGCCGGCTCCTATGAGATGTAACTTGGTATTCACCAATTCTAGGTAAACTAGAAACTTGAGGGAAAAAGGGATAAGAAGGATCTAAAACTGAATGGGAAATTGGGTGATACACCAAAAATGAATTCAGACTTTTGATGAAGAGACAAAACAATAACTCCAACTCATATATCAAAGGCTTGACCCTTCAAATCTCTAATCAACATATAGGCTAACAGTTTTCAATACTAGGGTTAAACCACAAATATCTCAAATAGTCAGCAAACATACATTTTCCATACAACGTTTTGAATAATTAATCACCTTAAGAAGGAATATAGATGCTCTCCCTTCTCTTGGATAACAATGAAAATAACACTTGCAAAGAAAGATGAAAATAGGATCATAGAATCAAAACTCCAAATGTATGGGCCAATGAAAACATCTGCTTTATTCTGCACCAAAATCTGACAAAAATGTGGTTACAAACATGAATCCAAGGCACTAAGGAACAATAAGCTCCCTTTGCCTTCTTTTCCAAAATATGCAACCCCAATGGATACAAATGCATAAAAAAAAGGCTATAGGAACAAGATAGTTCACTATAAGAACCTTCTCTCCAGATTCTGAACCCCAAAATCTGACAGAATGGATTACAAAATGAACTCAAAAACATCTAGGAACAAAAAGTTCACTATATGCCTTCTCTCCAAAACTGCAACCCAATGGATACAAAATGCATAAAAAAGGCCTACAGGAACAAATAGTTCACTAAAAGCACCTCTTTTCTAAATTCTGAACCCCTAACTATGAAGTACAAGCTCAGTTATATAGCCCTTAAGGCTAATCTCAAAAATAAGATCTCCCTCCAAAATTTCCTCTCCAAACAGAAAGATCACCCTATTTCAAAGGCCTAAACAATGCCTAAAATGTAGCCTTCAATCAAGCCCCCCTTGAAAATAGAGCATATCCCTAAATCCTTGGCATGATCAATGCCCAAAATGAAGCCCTAAAGGCTAATTTCAAAAATGAGACTAGCCCTCCATAGCTCTCCTAAAGTTGATATATCTTTGATTTACATCTGTTTAATGTATATCAACATATATTACAAACACATTATAATCTTTTGCAAAATATCCCAAATACATAACCCCTAACTCCACAACATGAATGCAGACCCATCAAAACTAACCCCAAAAATCTAAAAAGCCCTATTTCGACACTTAACTTCATGGTCAACATAACCATAAAATATCACACTGCCATGGCATGTGATGAAGCTGTCGTGGCATGTAAAGAGAGGTTGCTATGCACTGCAGTTTGACAAGTCATTATCTTTCGCATTGTGGACTCCAAAGTTTATTAAAACTTGGCAAAGGCATTTTATTTCATCTCTTTTTTATTTCTCATTTGGTATTTCCTCATTTGTTGGAAGGAGAATATTAGGGTTTTGCTTGGCGCTGCCATGCTTGTCTGCATTTTCTCTCTGGATGAATCATGGGGCTTGGGTTTCTTGCATGATAAATGGAACTCGGGCTCCATTAAGAGTTGGAAGTCAACTTATTTGCTTGGACTCAGCCTCTTTATTATTTGTGACATTTGAGTGAGAAGAGCTTGGGCTCTCTACATCCTCGTAACTTCCAATGTATCTCGAGCTCCATGCCATAATAAATGGCACTGCTTGCTATCCTTGGTTGATCCTAGTTTTTGAAGCCATGACAAATGGTGTTGCATATATTATGAACTTGGTTGAACTTGGACTCTTCAATGTTTACCGCGGCTTTATTTTCTATAAACAATGAGAACTCGGGCTTCATTTTTTGTTTATTGTTTTACTGGAGTCTTTGCATGAAGTTTGGCTTCTAGTACTTCAAACTTGGCTTGCAACTCGAAGTTTTATCTTTGGGCTCTCTGCATATTCAAACTTTTGTAGCTTCACCTTGAGTTCTGCCATGATATATGGCGCTTTATTGGCTTCTCTCTATTGAAGCTTGGGCTCCACCACAAATAATGATAATCTCCATCTAAACTTACAGATAAGTAGCCTCCTAACTTTGCATTTATGTTCTGTATTCGTTTGAAAATATCACTGCATATTCTAGTTTCCTTGGAAGCCTCCAGTTATGAATTTTAACTCCACCATATTCATTGCAGTGATAATTTAGGATTTTTCTTGGCTTCTTAACTATTCTATTTTAGTTGAACATGTTGTTTATGACCAATTCTGTAGTTGAGCCTCTGTTGAACTAGAAGGTTGTATCCAACTGTGCTTGTCTTATGATGAATACCCACATAGCTCGAGTTAACTCCATCTTTGTCTATAGTTATCGAGAGGTGAACTCTACCTTATTTCAGCTTTGCTGAATGTAGGAACATTTGATACATATGAGTTTTAACATTAAAACATCGCAAGAACACCCTATAGTTTAAAAGCTTAACACAAGCTCTAATCGCTCCCCCTTTTGTTGGTCTGTAGTCTGTCTTGTATAGAGACAATGTTGTTTATGATGTCAGCTTCAATGAATGTTTGCATCTATGTAGAATGTTTTCCTGTGTGGAGACCATGCTGTTAGAACCATGCCTGCCTTACCCACTATTTGTGGAGGCTATGATTTCTATACTTGTTTCACTTTTATGGATATATGCATAAAAAGTAATGCTTGATAGAAAATGCACAGTTTCTTTTCATTATTCTCTAAAGTAAAATGTTTTGTGGATTGATTCCTTCTTGTTTATAATCCAAAGGCATCATGTACTGTGACAGCATTACTTCCCATTCATCCTTTAAATAGTATGATCATTTGATTTTTATATATATGTACTGTATTTAAAACTGCACCTTCATTTGACCTTCACTATGAAAAACACTGCATTCGTTATCTGAAAATACATAACAACATTGTAATTCATTGCCTATTCTGGCATATGTACTGCATTTGGACATCTTTTCCTTTGTCATGTAAACTCATAACAACCCCTTTGAAAATATTGTTCTTACTCTCCTGGTATATTGATTTTGCTATAGTTCAATCATTTTCTTGCACATCAATGTTGAAATCTGCATACCATCACATCTCTTTCTTTCCTGCACATGCGAACATCTAGCATTATTTCATTCTTTAATAATGCATATTGTGAAGTTCAAGCACGGGCTCGTGACACTCACTGCATATTTTAATTATAGCAAAGGTTTTCATAAAGATATGTCTTTTTGATTTTATTATTCTACCAATGAAAATGCACACCTTTCTATTACATTGATATCATCAGTTAATATGCAGTTCAGGAAGTTTGACTGATGCATGGTGTTTTTTAGGATTTTATGTATTGCTTAGATCCAATTGGATCTAACATCTTTTTCACCATGATGCTACAGGAAATAGGACCAACAGGAGACCTAGGATGGAGGACAGACAAATACAAGACCAAGACAACCAGACTTCTGATGATGCAGATGAACAACTCCAGAAACTAGAAGACCTCTTAAAGGAAATACATAGACCCATAGACTTCATCACGCCTTTCTCTTACTTTCTTTTCTGCATATGTCCTCTGAGTTTTAGTATGCAAGCTGTGACCTTGAAGGAACACTTGTCTAATACATTTAGTATGAATGCACATTGTAATGATCATTTATGAATCTGAAAGTGTGAATTTGATCAAAACTTAGAGTACAAATATAGTATGATAATATGAATGTAATAGCAATGTATTTATTTTGTATTGGCTGAATAGTAATATCTAAAAGATGTATCTTTATGCAAATTTTTTATTGTTTTTTGATCACTATCCCGTATGTAAAAATTTGGGTAACAATTATAATTATCCTTTAGTTGACAAGGTGGAAGAATTTCATCTTGAGGTTTATGGAAGGGTGTTGTATAAGGATGGTTATGATGATTAATATCTTTGAGTAGATGAAGAATCCTATAAACTATTAGTCATATCCACTTGGTTAGGTTGGGAATAAGAAGGTTCATCTAAATCTTCATCTTTAATTAATGTTGTATTAGGAAATAAATCATGAATAAAATGCATAACATCATCTTTATTTTGGATATTTTGATAATCATGATAAGTTCTAGGAGAATAAAGAGGTTCTAAAGAATTACTTAAACAAACATGTGTATTCTCTTGCAACGAGGTATATTTGTAAGGAGGGGACATAGTACTCTCTAATGTGGTATTAGTATGAATAGGAATATGGACTCTATCCTCATTGACAAAAGATAACCTAGGGGAGGTATTAATTTTGTTCATTTATAGGATTATCATTTTCTACAAAAGCTCTTATGAAAGGCATACATTTTGTGCACTTTCTTAAGAATGTCATCACAAAACAAAATGTAAAATGGATAAAATCCTTGAGAAATAATTTTCAAGAAGGAAAAATGATTTAAAGTATAATGATGTTATATGTAAGAATACCATGAATGAATTAAAGTAACATGAAATGAAATAAACCATTATCTAACACGTTATTTTGACAAATGTAATTAAGAAGTAATGCAATCACATGTGAAATAAATAACTAATACAATTTAGTAAATTCCATTATGAAAGATACACAAATTAGATCTATGAATGAAAATTAGAAGTATGTAAGAGGAGTCAAGTTCAACAAATGTAAGGGGTGGAAAAGGGCTCCACTAGCTTGCATGAACAAACTAGGAAGCTTAGGCTCATCTCCCTTTTTTTACATTGGAAGGAAGATGATCCACCAGGCTTGAGAGGGCTCAAGTGGTAGGTGGATGCAATGATCCTTTTGTTGGCATAATCGAAGATCTTGATTGAGTGTTGATTGGTATAGGTTTTATGACATGAAGATCTGTTATTGTGTTTCCATTGATGTCAACTTGGTGTTGTATTTGTTGACATTGTTTTTGATGTGTTGCTAAGTATTTGTGCAGATGAATTCTATGTTGCAGTAGGAATTAGAATGATATATGGTTGTTGGAGACTCAAGGATGTCTCTCGATCCATTTTGTATGATCACATATGGTGGAAACAAAAATGGAGCAAGTTATGATCGATTGAAGAGAAACAGGGAAAACTAAAGAATAGACATTGACATACAATGAATTATTTGATTGTTCTATCAAATTAGTGTGGATCTAAGTGTTTTCATCATGATATGATTACCTTGACTAGGATATTTTATTGATACTATGATCACTACAGGATTGAAGTACTACAAGGCATCATTTCAGTTGACAAAAGATCATTTTGTGCAAGATAGAAAAATGTTTGAACATGCTTGTGCAGTTGGTGTTAGATTGGTGAGCGGTGATGATGTGATTAGTTACAATGGATTTTTATGTGATCCAAGTGTCAAGGTGATGTGGCATAAAAAAATTTTAATGTGCATTTTCTATTTCATTGTTCTAGGTGATAAGATCTATCAAGTTTTGAAAGCGTGTTGGGGAAGTCAAATAAAGTTTGAATGTTCTTGTTTTAAATCTATGTGCGATGAATCTTATGGACGAACTAAATTTGTAATCAAATATTGTAGATTGATAATATTGTAGATTGATAATATGTAAATCAATGAATTATGCAAGTGTAGATTGTGGATGCGAAGGTGCGGTTGAGTGAAGAGAGAAGATTGTCTGCAAGAAGTAGAAGTGTTGTGCTTAATTGGATCTGAACAAGAAGAGGAGGAATGCTATATCCATATCATTGTAGTTGTTGAATCCTAATAGGTTCTTCAAGAAAATCACTTAACTGGGTAGATCCTAATAGGTATTGACCAGTAAATCTTTAACTAGGTGGCTCTCTACTTAGGGTTTAATCCTTTAACAAGGTAAATCTCCTAACAGGGCTAGAGGCTAATCCCTTAATCGGGTGACTCCTAATAGGGTCTGCTCCTAACATGGCATCATTGTAAGCTCCTAACAGTGCTAGGCCTTTAATAGGGCATATTTTTGAAGAGTGCAAATACTTGTCAGTACTAATTCCCACCATAGTTTATTCCTCTAACCAAGGGTTTCCACAAGAAAAAAATATTGGTGTCACTTTGTTGCCTATTTCGATGTTTATTTGGTCACTTTGTTTATTGCTACATAAGGTTTAAAGTTGATGAATGTTGTTGAATAAATTGTAAAAAGTTATGATATGATAGATTAATGATTCACCACCCCTCTCAGTAATCTTATACCTATAGTATGAGGAATTTTTCAACCTATTGGGAACAAGCTCAAACATGCAAGATTAGTGGGTTAGCACACATAATCGATTAAAAATCATATGAAAGAGAAAGAAAGCAACAAAGAATACCAAATAATATCAGATTAAGCTAAAACAAGTAAGCACCCTATTTAACTTGTTTGATTTGCTCATTTTGATGGATGTGCGTGTGCTCTCTCAAACACACAAATGACATAAATCCCCAAGGCAATGCAACTATGGAATGCAAGCTTGGAATCAGGGAAGAAATTCAAGAACTAGTATGGAAAACTAGTCTTAAATCAGATGATTCTCAAATTGATATGCAAGACATGAGATTAAAATCTATGATGCAAGAACTATGCTATGTTATGATATGAGATAAAAACTATGATTCAATTTTAACCAAAAAGAACCTAGCATGTAATATCTAAGTGATTTAAGCATGAACTAAGAGCATATGAAAACATGAAATCTATGGCTATGAACTTCTAAATGCAAAATAACATGATAACAATGCAATATTGAGAGGTGAAAATATGGGAGGAGAAGGCCTCTATTTATAGAGTTTTTGGAGAGAGGAAGAGGCTTGGATGAAGTGGCACCTATGTGGTATCCACATAAGAGCCACATGGGAGACACATAGACTTGAAAAGATGGCCAATTTTGAGTCAAAATTGGCATTAATATTGAGTAGCTCAATATTTCAAAAGAGGAGAAAAAGTTGTAAGAGGGAATTAAAGAGGAATGGGTGCCCATTTTGGAGAGAATTTCCCCATGTGGGTGAGCATTCCATTAGCTTTAAAAAGGTTAGGAATCACCCATTAAGCATGGTTAAAAGGATAGTTAGGTGGGGAAGTATACTTAGGAAATGAGGTGATGGGAATAGGGTAGGAATAGGGTAGGATTAATAGGTTCCTAGCTAGGGTTTAGATTATAATCCAAATTGAATTTGAATAAATCATGCTTTAGAAGAATTAGAAAAATGTAGGATTTAATAAATGTAAATTTATTAAAAAGGGAATTTCATGAGACAAATGTATTTAAATGAAATACATTAGAATAGTATTTACACTATTGATAAATACTAGCAAATAAAGCTATTTAAATGATTGAATTAAATAGTTAGAGGAATAAGAGGGAGAATAATATTAATATTAATATTTTTGGACGTCTACATTTTGCCCCTCTTTGACGTGGCATCGCAAGTGACATTTTGTCAAAGATAAGAAAATGAGTTGCCCCAGAGGAATAAGGTTTCTAGGAGTCGTGCTAAAGCAACGACGGTATAGGGTTGTGCCCCCTCGAGAAAAGAACACAATAAAGATAACGTTGTGGGATTTTCTAGAAAAAGGATGCAACGGGAGAGGGGAAAGGAAGGAGGGAATAAATAGAAGCCTTCTAAAATGCAATTAAGAATGCAAATGCAAAGATGAAATTAAATGCAACTAATGAGCATTGGGAATCCATTTGTGTGAAAAATATGGAGAGCACATCGATTTTGATATTGCAATAGGAGGTATGCATCAAGTATTAGGAAACATAGATGACAAGATTCCTTTTCATGGACTAGATGCTCAAACAAAAGCACACTGCAAAAGACACATGTATCAGTAGTGACCAGTCATAATGCACCAAGATATAGCAGATTGAGGCAGTGGTGAGTAGGTTTGAACTGACACAAAAAGATAAAATCAATAAAGAAAGCCTTATGACCAAACAGTCATTCGGTCCAAAGTTCTTGCCATGAACAGGATTGATGTGATGAAGGATTTGATAAGCCGACACTGGAAGGATGCATCCTGACAGGCAGAGATTGGATTTGATTTGTTAAAAGAGATTCGCTGGCAAAAGCTGTGAACAGGATGGGGAGCAAGGACAGTCGATCGCAAAATTGATTTGGTGAAAAATAGTGTCACAGTTACATGAGTCGAAGCGTTGTTAAAGACCTGGAATGAATCAGAAAGAACAAAGTGTTTATTGCATGATTTTTGAGAATATTTGATGTTTTTGGAATTTTTGGAATTTTTTACGATTTTTAAATATTTTTGAGATTTTATGCGTATTCAAGCTGTACAACAGGATGATATATACAAAAATATACACGTGGTAGGAAAAACGGGGGTGGGAAAAAAATTCTGGGGAAAACGGGGGCTATAAGAGAGTCAGGGGGGCTTAAGGAAGGTCATTTGGGAATAGTGAATAATGAAATTTGAGCTCTGGAGTGAAAATATGGCTGACGAGAGGATGGAGGGGTAGCTGGGAGAGCGCGTGCGCACACATGGGAGGCCCGCTGAGCGACCGTTACCGGTGAGTGAGCTATCTGAGACCTCACATTTATTGTTAGTGAAGTTATTTAATGCTTTGGGGGGGTAGATGGGGAATTAATGAGGGGAATTTGGCATTGCAGACTGGAGACACTAGTTCTCGAACCAGCGTCTGCGAGGACGCCGATCCTTGGATCAATGTCTTCGCAGACACTGATCTCTGGATCAGCGTCTCCGGAGGTGATGGTTCTGGACCGACGTCTTTGAAGACGCTGGACCCAGACCCGTGTCTTCGAAGACGATAGTCTGCAGGAAAGGATGTTAGAGATGTCGGTGTATGAACCGACGTTTCCGGTTGAACCGGCGTCTGCACCCAAAAGGGAAAACGCTGAGAGGGAGGGAAACGGGGAGACCCAATGGGGACTGGGGATGGGTCGGCATAAGACCTAGGGACAAGATGCCCCACTTTGGGAAGGTGTTAGACTAGGACTAGAAGAAAAGGTGACTGACATGGTGGATTTCTAAAATTCTTGCAGGAGCAGTTCTCATCGTTGGGATCGTGAGAGCATTGGCCTCCTACCATGGAGTTGGAGTTGCAGCTGACGGAGGATGACTGGGGCCTATTAGTTGTAGTTGGGTTGGACTATGTGCCTCATTGGCCTCAGCTACAGACACACAATGGGATGATGACCACGCTGATCGAGCGATGGCATAGTGACACCACCACGTTTCACTTGCCTACTGGAGAGGCGACCATTACTTTGGAGGACGTCTGGCAGATTCTGCGGATACCTATCTGAGGGGCAATTCTATGATACCGGTTGGAGGATAGTGATCACTATATGGAGATTTCTTTCAGGTAGTCGATGAGGTGGATTCCTACATACCGGACCTGGATGCCATGGCATCTAGTAGTTGACAGGAGATTGAGGCGGATAGCACTTTATATTGCGGGATTGATCGGGGGATGCATGTTAGCGGATCTAGCGGGACATGACTTTGGTATGGGATGGTCATGGGTGCTAGCACAGATGCTGGAGGAGGGGACCTCTTATTGCTGGGGGTATGTTGTCCTAGGACAACTATACCATGATCTACACATGGCTGCGTACTGTGAGGCACGAAACATGGGTACCAAGGTGACCTTGATGTTAGTATGGGCCTGGGAGCACATTGCAGTGTTCCGACCTATGAGAATTAGGGAGTTACGAAATCCCGGGGAACCTTATGCCTGCAGATATAGGCTTCCCCTGAGATACACCTCCGTCGGCCAGACTGGATATTGGCAATGACTTTTAGACAAGGTACATGTTTTCTACTGGACCCTATACAGGTTATGCTAGCCATGGGGAGCTATGGACTGGGCGGTAGGGGTGGAGGATGGGTTTGAGGACTTTTTGTACCTATCATACGTTTAGACTGATTACTTTCTACTGGGGAGGACCATCCACTAGATAAAGAGGTAAATACCATGCAGGGTCATGCGACAGTTTGGGTTGCAGCAGGGAGTGGTGGCAGAGGATGCCTTGCATCCTCATGTCACCAGGGAGGTAGGGACGTGGGGGATGTATACGGATGCTCTCACAATGAGGGCATCCTGGAGAGATATGGTACAGATGGATTTTGTGGTGCAACAAGACTTCACAGCTACAGGGTTGAGCCCAGAGTACGCAGCATGGTGGGCTGCACACACACCAGTGAGACTGATAGACCCAACTCAGGTGGCTGCTCATGAGCAGCCGACAGGGGACCTGGATGTGGATGATGGGACAGATATCAGGGATGCCCCAGAGACCTTGTCAGTAGGTCAGAGGAGGAGGCTAAAGAGATAGGTGAGACCTCAGACAGAGGCACAGGTACAGGATCAGGGGCCACAGGGGCCCCCACTAGCACAGGTACAGGATCAGGCACAGACACCACCAGTGACACCATAGGTACACGATCATGCACAGGCACCACTAGTGCCACCACAGGTATAGGGGCCATAGGAAGGGCACGTAGCATAGGAGACCTATGATACTATTATCGCAAAGCGAGACAGTCTTCATACAGAGTGCATGAGACTACGAGGTTTACTAGACATGGCGGTGGTGTCTGACATGAGTTTGCATGCAGAGATTGCCCGGATACAGGGATTATTGAGATCAGAGACAACACAGGCTGACAGGGAAGAGGGTGCACTAGACACCTTACAGGGTCAGGTTGACTTGGGAGAGTTTTCAATGGTGGACCTAAAACAGGATGCTGGAGAGCTGCGTACCGAGATAGGTACTCTTACGGGCTAGCTGGATATACTGACCTTGCAGATGGAGTAGGCTATGGAGCAGATTTCTGCATTGACCTCAGAGAGGGATGCAACACTGCAACGGGCGGAGGTGTAAGAGGCTGAGTGTGACTTTGCCAGGCATGTAGCTATAGCAGGTGGGGTTGGGTAGGTGGTGGCCGAGGCGTTCGCAGCTCATAGAGATGCGAACAGGGCAGGCAGGGAGGCATCCCATTATAGAGCACTATATCATCAACTAGTTCCCGAGAGACAGAGACGAGACTACTCAGAGAGGTCACATTCTCAGAGCACAGTGCAAACTTCAGCGTCACAAGGATCAATGGGGATGCCAACACGTCTACCACCAGGGAAAGGAGGTAGTTCATCACAGCCACCAGTATGATTTTTCAGAGGATTAGATGACACACAGTTTTGTATTTTTTGAGATTATACATGTATATTGGCACCGAGGTGCACGTGATGTATTTTATTGACATATATATATATATATATATATATATATATGATTGATGAGGAGTCTTATGATGCTTATGATGTATGATCTATATGATGTGTTGATGCATACGACTATATGATGTATGACTTATGCAGCATGGATATGCTTATATGTATGTGATTTACTGACGTGTGTGGATGCAAGATGTGATGTGTTTTTATGATGTATGTAACATATATGCTGATGTTTTATGAATATGTATAGGAATGCCAAATGAATGATGTTTTAACAATGCAAGACTAAAATGAATCTAAATGAATTAATTATGCAAATGGTATATGAATCTAAATGTTGTAATAATGTGAGATGATAAAAATGGATGAATGCAAGATGAACCTAAAATGGATGAATTATACAAGATGAAGTAAATGGATAAACTATGCAATACTAAAGTTGAGTGTGCAAATGAGTGAACAATGAAATGGATTAATTATGCAAGATGTACATGTTTTTAACAATGCAAGACTAAAATGAATCTAAAATGGATTAACAATGCAAGATGATAAAATGAACGAATCTAAAATGAATTAAGTATGCACGCTAAAATAACAATGCAAGATGAACTAAAATGAATCTAAAATGAATTTAACAATGCAAGATGAATAATGGATTAATAATGTAAAGTTCTAAAATGATACTAACTATTGACATGATGATTAATGCAATTTACTAATGAACAATGTGACTTGAATGATGGATCTAATGCAATCTAATGAATCTAAGGAATCTAAAATGATGAATAATGTAACTGAATCTTAATGATAGATGCAATAATAATACTAGAGGCAACAAATGAAATGGATGCAATGGGTGCAATGTGACTCACCTATATTTTGTTGTGTGTGTCACAATCAACTGATAAACCAGACAGGTGGACTATGGAGGATTGGGCATGGAATGTTAGCAGGATGACAACTCAGGATGTTAGCATGATGGTGGGAAGATGGAATGTGTCATGAATGTACAAGGATCAAACTGAGTGATTAATTACAAGTGATTAGTTACAGTGATTACATACAAAGGTTGCTGCTGAGATTTGATTGGATCATGTTACTTGTCTTGATGCGTGTGATAGTTGCATGTGCTGATTGATTAGTTCAAGAGGAAAGATACATCCTACGAGAACCCAAAGATGATGATCTAGACTTAAGTTGACAAGAGAAGGGATACATCCTCAAGACTCGTTGCCAGAAAGATGAGACTTACCAAGTTGATTGATCAAATGCGCACTACAAGCAAACTGTAGAACCAACACAGGATCTTACAAGGAGTAACTCAAAACATGAGAAATATACAGGACTAATGCTTAGGGTTTGGGATAGTACAATGTATGGACAATAATATACAAGATTATGTGTACAAAAGCTCAGGATATGAGATAGGAAGATCATTGCGGACTAGTGCGTATGATATGCGAACACCCAGGAAATATAGGAAATGCAGAGATTAGCGGAGATATGGTGCTGGTGATGGAAGGAAACAAGATTTTGATAGATAATGGAATGGTCCATTATGTGTGACACCTGTTTCCAAGTTTTCATCACCCATACTTGTCTAAGGCGCTTGATTGCCAAGTTTTCACCACTAGACGAAAGTTTTTCTCTTTATTTTTCTTTTTGATTTCTTTGGATCTTTTTGATTTTTTTTTTATATTTCCCAAGTGCCTGCTTACCAGGTTTTCACTGGGACAACCATTTTTTTAGCTTCATTTTCTACTTTTTAGAGATCTTTTCAGGACTGTTTTACATTGTTTTTGTGCTTTCTTCAGGACTTTTTATACTTTTTAATGGATTTTCTCAGATAACTGGAATGAACTACCAGTCGTTAGGCATAGAAGCGCCTGAGATGAATGATGTTGATAGGATCATTCAATGGTTCTCCTTCTAGAGTAAAAATTTGATATGCCCCAGAACCGAAGCATGCAGTGACAACATATGGGCCTTGCCAGGTGACTTCTAACTTGCCTTTCTTTTCCCCCACTTTCTGATTTTCCTTTAGCACAAGGTCACCTACCTGGAACTGGCATGGGTGGACCTTCTTGTTATAGTTTCTCTTGAGTCTATTCTAGTGAAAAATCAAGTGATTATAAGCTTGCTGGCGCTTTTCATCTAGGAGATCCAGCTGTGTGAGTCATGCTACCCGGTAATCTTCATCATCAATAAGGCCTCTTAGTGATACTCGAAGGGAGGGTAGTTCAACCTCAATTGGTAAGACTGCTTCAGCACTGTAGACTAGGGAGTAGGGAGTAGTGCCAGTAGGAGTATGGTAGGAAGTGCGATATGCCCAGAGGGCAGGATTGATCTAGAGATGCTAGTCATGACCAGTATCATTGACAACTTTCTTGAGGATTTTGAGGATGGTTTTATTAGTTGCCTCAGCTTGGCCGTTACCTTGTAGGAAATATGGACTGGAGAAATGGTGATGGATATGGAGGTGAGCATAGAGATCATTAACATGTTGATTTTCAAATGGTGTGTCGTGATCTGTGAAGATGGTGGAGGGTATGCCAAAGAAGAAAATGATGTGACAGAGGATGAATTTGGATATCTGGACACCAGTAGCGAGTGTGAGCGGAATTGCTTCGACCCACTTTGTAAAGTACTCTGTAGCTGTGATTATGTACTTGTGGCCTTCAGAAGAGAGGGGAGTAATCTTACCAACGAGGTCAAAACCCCAACAAGAGAAGGGCCAAGGAGGTGCAATAGGTCTGAGGTCCTGAGTAGGAGCATGGATCAAATTAGCATGTTGTTGACAAGGTAGGCACTTTTTGATGAACTCACAAGCATCATGTTCCATTGTAGGCAAATAGTACCCTGTACGTGGAATTTGCTTGGCTAGGACCATGCCACTCATGTGGGCACCATAGATTCTAGCATGTACCTCTTGTAAAGCCTGAGCAACTTCATTTTCATCTAAACATCTGGAGAGTACATTGTGATAGCCTCAACAATAAAGGGCATTGGCTATGAGGGTGTAATAGGATGCTCCATGGATAAAGTTTTGGCATTGGTTCACAGTGAGATGAGGAGATATGATACCATTTTGCAGGTAAGCTTGGATATCGTGGTACCACGGGGACTGGGGACCAACCAAGACACATACACGATTTGATTCATCATTCTCATAAGCGAGAGCATGTAGTTGCTCAACTAAGAATTTGTATTGCGTAGACTCATGGGGAATCTCGAGAAGGGATTCAATTGTGGCCATTGCATCAACAACTTTGTTCTGTAAATGTGGTACTTGTGTTATCTGCAAGTGGAGGAAGTGTTCTTTTAGCTTGTCAACCATCTGCTTATATGGCATCAATTTGTCATCTTTGGTTTGATACTCATCCAAGACTTGTTTGATGATGAGTTGGGAGTCGCTAAAGACCTGGATATCTGTGATGTTCCATTCTATGGCCATGCAGAGTCCTGCAATTAGTGCTTCATATTCTACAATGTTGTTTGTGCAGGGAAATCCCAATTTGAATGACATGGGGATGTAGTCACCTTGAGGTGTGACAAAAAGTATTCCTGCCCCTGCGCCATGAGCTGTGTAGGACCCATCAAAGTAGAGTTTCCACATTGGTTGTTCTTCTATCATGTACAAATGCTCATCTAGAAATTCTATGACCAAAGGATATGCATCTACCAATGGTGCTTTAGCTAGCTGATCGACAATGACATGCCCTTTAATGGATTTTCTGTCGACATACTGAATATCAAATTTGCTTAGCAACATAACCCATTTTGCCATTCGACCTGTAAGTGTAGTCCTGGAGAGTAGGGACTTGAGAGGATCCACCTTTGAAATGAGCTTGGTTGTGTGACTAAGCATGTAGTGGTGAAGTTTTTGAGTGGCGAAGACCACTGCCAGACATGCTTTTTCTATAGGAGAGTAATTGAGCTCATAACCCACTAAGGTTTGACTGATATAATAAATGGCTCTTTCTTTTCCTTCGTCATTCAATTAAGCAAGGAGTGCCCCCAGTGTTGTAGTAGTAGCAGAAATGTATAGGATGAGTGGTTGAACAGGTACAGGTGGTACCAAGATGGGTGGATTAGCCAAGTATTCTTTGATTTTGTTGAAACTCTTCTGACACTGAGGAGCCCACTTGAATGTATTTTCTTTTAGTAGGAGATGAGTGAATGGTTGACACTTGTCGGCTAGTTGAGAGATGAAGTGGTGCATAGATTGTAACTTGCCTTGGAGGCTGCGTAGCTGTCGGAGTGTTTTTGGTGGAGGCATCTCTATGATAGCTTGTACTTTCTTTGGATCGATTTCAATGCCTCGTCTGGATACAATAAACCCTAGGAGTTTTCCTGATGTGACTCCAAAAACACATTTCTTAGGGTTGAGCATTAAGCAGTAGTGTCCAATTCTGTCAAAGATGCATTGCAGAACATCTAGGTGATCTTCCCTTTTTATTGATTTTGCCAAGATATCATCCACACAGTCATCAAGGATCTTGTGAATCATGTCATGAAAAATGACAGTCATGGCTCTTTGATAGGTTGCCCTAGAGTTCTTTAAGCCAAAAGGCATCATGTTATAGAAGAAGGTGCCCCAAGGGGTTGTGAATGTTGTCTTATGCTGATCTTCTTCTGTAATGCAGATCTGATTATATCCGGAAAAGCCGTCCATGAGTGAGAACATCTCATCTCCTGCTATGAGATCCATAATCATGTCTATGTTTGGCAAGGGGAAATCATCCTTGGGACATGCCTTATTGAGATCTCTGAAATCTGTACATATCCTGATTGATTTATCAGGCTTAGAGACGGGCACCATATTAGAGATCCAATCATAATAGTCAATGGGGCGGATGATCTTGGCATGGAGTAATTTTTCTAGCTCTGCTTTGACAAGTAGTGCCACTTTAGGGTGCATCTTTCTGAGCTTTTGCTTGACAGGTTTGATGTTCGGGTCCACTACTAGACGGTGAACCACCAAGTTGGGATCTAACCCCGGCATGTGGGAGTAAGACCATACAAACTTATTGATGGATTCCTTTAATAAAGTGACAAGATCACTTTCTTCTGCTTCAGTCAGAGATGCTGCTATGTATGTGATGGCGGGATTTTCTTTGGTACCCAGGTTGACAGGTTTTGCTTCTTCAATGAGAATTGATGACTTTTCAGGTCTGTAATCTCAGATAAGAGGAAGAGGAGAATCTTCATCCTCTGGTGCCTTAGAGAGGTTTTCATCAGGGATACGCCCTTTGTTTTGACTTTTTAATGATCAGATAGCGCCCCAAAGGGGTTTTCACTAGGGGATCGATTTTTCTCTTTTTTATTTTTGTTTTTTGTATCATTTTTGTGGCTAAAGTTCTCCTCTTCCCCAAAGTATGCCTTTAGGTCTAGTTTGTAGACATATACTGAGTCTTGCCCCCAGTCACTGCTTTGTTGAGCTTCTCCCATAAAGCTTAGGAGTGCATCCTCACTTTGGAACTTGTCAACATGTATGACACTTGGTTGGTCCCAGTCTATGAGTTCAGGATAGTGGAGGGAAAGGTCAATGAAGAGGATGGAAATTTGTTGTAGGACAGCATTGCCCAGGAAGGTTTCATTGTTGAAAACATCATCATAAGCTCTCACAACTTTCTCTTCTGGGATATCTTTTATGTCAGCGATTTCACCCAAGGATGGACAAGAGGAATAGTTGATGAACTTGTTGGTGCCCCCATTTGTGTCAGAGCCCATACCAAGGCCTAGGTGATTTTCTAGTCAGGTAGGTACAATAGGATCTTTCATTCCTTGCTCTTCATAACCAAGGCCACCTCCTTGGTAATTCCATTTTTTTGTCACCAGTTTGTGTGTTGTGGGGTACTTATCTTTGAATTAATTGAGGCAACTTGTGTCCTTGGGTGGTGGATCTTGATATAGCCATTGGTTGATGTTTGGTGCCATTTCCTGGCCAGTCAAAGTACCTTTTGATATAAAAGTTGTAGAACCAAATTGTAATTCCTTGGTTGTCTCTAATTCTATTTTGCTTAGATTAGGTTGGCGGCCTTGATTGTGAGGGTCAATTGGAAGTGCTCCAACTATGAAGGCATCAGATAAAGTGTACTCACCACAACCTTTGTTGTTGATCTTGACCGTGGACAAGGTGGAGGAGAGGATTGTTTCTAGGTTTGAATGGGTTCGAGATGAGCTGGTGACAGAGGTGCCAATATCAATCCTGAGACAGTGATTAGAATGTGGAAAGGATGTCTCTAATGCATTGCAGTATGCAAAGGGCTTGGGATCTGGCGGATGGTGATCTCAGTGCCTTTATATGGGAATTTGATACACTGATTTTAGGTGGATGGGACAGCTTGCATAGAACGAATCCATGGGTGTCCAAGGAGAATGTTGAAGGGAAGGTCAAGATAAACAACATGACATAACGTATCCTGGATAATTGGGCCCACTTGAATGGGCAATGATATGGTGCCTTCAGAAGTGCGCTCCAAATTGTCATATGCCTTTATTGTGATGACATCATGTGTTATATCATCCTCAGTGCAACCCAAATATTTTATGAATTTTAGAGTGCACAGATTTAGGGCCGGTCCATTATCTATCATGACCCGTTTGATGGCAAAATCTTTAACCATGACAGCGATACAGAGTGGGAGATTATGATCAGTTTCTTTGGAGGGTATGTTTGTTGGTCTAAAGGAGACCCCACAAGATGTAGACAAGTGTCCGACAAGGTTTTGGAATTCAATGAGGTTGATGTCACTGGGAACACAGGATTCTTGCAAGGCTTTATTGAGGATCTCTTGATAAGTGGTTGATGTGCGGAGAAGATCTAGGATGGAAATTTGGGCTAGGGTATTCCCTAGGTGTTCCAAAATATTGTATTGGGTCCCAGCAGATGGGGCGGGACTGGCACCTGTGACTGTTATCCTACCTCTACGAGTGGTGATGGCGCATTGGTTATCAACACCCTTGACATGGATGACATGGACGGAGGACTGGACTTGGGATATGCAGCGGATGAGATTATCATAGTTGATATATGCATTAGTATAATCTTTTCTATCTATGTTTTCTGCTTGTTTACCCTTTCCCTGATCAGAGGACTGAGTAGGATTTCCTGGGCCTGTATCGGAAGTGTGTTTAGGGAATGCATTTTGATAAATTTTAAGGCCTGCATTTGGCGATGATTGGGCAAGAGAATCCACTTTGATCTCCTTGCGGTCAATGAGATCCTGGATATAGTGTTTCAGCTTCATGCATTTGAGAGTGGTGTGTCCCTTAACACGATGGTATTCACAGTACTCGTTGTCTTTATACCAAGCTTGTTTAGGAGTTGAGTCATCAAATGGCTATGTTTTAAGATACACGACTTGGTTAGCTTGGACCAGCTTGCGGAAGATGATGTCTATAGGTTCACCCAAAGGGGTAAATGTGCATTATGGTGCATTTGAAGCATGAGGTCTTTGTTGTCCCTGTGGGACTGATATAGCATTTGTCTAATTTATAGGACCTTGATAGTTGTGTTGATATGATGTCCCTGGAGGAGGATAGATAGGCACACCTTGAGGGTGCATGTTTTTCTGATTTGTTGGTTGAGGATACATGGGAGTGGGCTATTGATACATGGGAGGAGGTTGAGGTTACATTGGTGGTGCTTGCTGATAAGTCTGGGTAGGTGCATTAGGACTAGCTACCACAACTTGAACGTGTTTGGTGTCAGTGGCTCCATCTGTTACCGCATTTTTGTTCTTGTTCCAGTATCATGATCGATCATTGTTATGTTTGTTAGGCTGAGGTTCTTTGTAGTGCTTAATGGTACCTTCTTCGATGAGACCTCATTCAAGGTCCATACCCTTGATTCTGATATCATGATAAGTTTGTATACAGTTCATGCGCATGTGATAGGCAAGCTTAGGATGAAGGTTGTTAATGAAGATTTTGATAAGATGTTGCTCTGGGGGTTGGTAAGACAACCTTGTAGTAAGCCCTTGCCAGTGCTGAAGATAATTGGCCATGCTTTCTCCTCCATTTTGTATGGAATTGCATAGGTCAAGGAGTTAGAGTTCATTTTTGACATTATGTGTGTATTGGGCTACAAACTTTTTAGATAATTCTGTGAAAGTAGAGACTGTGTCGTAAGGGATTTTGTAGAACCATTTAAGAGCGGTGCCTCTGAAGCTTTTGGGAAATAGTCTCATGAGGAAGTTATCGCTATAGGCCACTTCTTGATAGGCCGTGTAGAATTCTTTCATGTGACTCACAGGATCACCCTTCCCTTGATATTTATCAAATTTTGGGGTCTCAAAGTGCTTGGGGAAGGGTATAGCAGTGATAGATCGGTCAAACGGATAAGGACATACTTCCTCAAACTTGAATGTTTTAGCTCCTGTCCTAGCTTTTAGCTCCTTGAGAAAATTCTTCATTTCCTCCCATTCATGATTGATTTGTGGGGGAGGATTTTTGATCATGATTATAGGATTTCCTTGAACCTGATATGGATCGAATGGTGAAAATGGAGGATTCTGTGGGGGATATTGTGGTGTTTGTTATGATGGTTGCTGGTCAATGTATATGGGTTGTTGTGGTAGAAGTTGTGGTTGAGGGGAATATTGTAGTGGAGGAGGTGTCAGCGCTTGATAAGATTGTTGCAACTATTGGAAATATGCTTGTATTTGTTGCGGCATTGGATAGGTGGGATGAAATTGTTGCGCACCTGTATAAGATGGAGGATAAGTGTTTTGCAGCGAAATGCCCTAGTGAGAACTTGTTGTGGAGGGGGAATTATTTGCGATGCAGTAGGAGATGGCATGGCTATGTAATTGGTGGAATGAGTTTGTTGTTGTTGCACAGGTTGGATAAAAGGATTGGAAAACTATTGCAGTGGTTGTGCCATGAGGGGATTTTTCCCCTGTGTTTATGGTTGTGGCTGCTGTGTAGTTTGGATAGTGGGTTGTGCAGCTATGAAGGGGTTGATTGGTTGTTGTTGCGCTTGGGATGTGAATGGATTGGTGATTTGCTACTGTTGGATAGGTTGCTGTTGTTGTTGTTGTTGGATAGGTTGTTGTTGGATAGGTTGGATGTGAATTTGGAGTACGGCGAAGGGATTCATGGATGGGTGTAGTATGGGGGGATTTGGGTTGAACAATGTTTGAGGTAGGACTGGTGGCATTCATTCTGATTGTGTTGCTGGTGGAGTGGGAAAAGTGGACCCTTGCGGAAATAAGGATTGGTTATAGTCATTGGTAGGTGGCATGCCTGTGGTGAAGAAGGGCGGAATAGGCATGGAGACTTGGGTGCTTTGATGCTATGAACTGGTTGTAGCACTTTGAACGGGTTGAGTAGGAATGGGTGGAATGGTGGTTTGTTGTGTGCTGACTGGTAGTGGTGGAAAGTTTGCAACAAATATTGGGATTGCTTGCAAAAGAGGAGTGAATGTGGCTTGCGGAGGTGCTTGCATAGTGATAGGGGGTATTGCTTGTGTTGCTGATGCGACATCAGGAGGCGGGCTCCCGAGGTAGGTGAGGGTGTTGTGTGCATGATGGAAGGTGGAATGGAGGTATGAACTAATTGTGCAAGAAGAGTTCCCACTTGTAGGGCTCGTTGAAGTGGATCAAAAACTTCATTTCTAGTGGGATAAGGATGTTCCCCTAGAAGTGCCATAGGTCATGTGGCAAGTGTGGGTATAATCCAAGGTGGAAGTTGAAGTCCTTGTTGTTGGATGTCCAAGAGTACCTGGTTGTTGTTGCGTCCACTCATGGCGTTTACCATGTAGACAAGTGTTGGATGGTTGATAAATGTTTCCACGATACTTAGAGTGGGAGTTTCATTAGTGTCTACCTAGATATGTTCAATTCGATCATTGGGCTGAGGATCATAAGTAACCATGGCGTTGGTATTGTCAGTCGTAGGATTAGATGAGCTGGTGGCAAGATTAGGATCCATGTTCTTCCTCTTCTTAGTGGCTCGTGTGATAGGTGGCATGAAATGACTATCCTAAAGGAATATGAGATGCAAGATGTATGCAAGGATGCACCTAGGAAACTAAGGAT
>MU225215.1:2592765-2614338 GCA_018584345.1 Thuja plicata | reverse complement strand
TGGTTGACTGTCAACTTCTAGGTCTTCATAGTCCATGTCTCCATCTGCATTTAGGTCTTTTAGGATTCAACCTGCATCATGAGAGAAAGTGGGGTGTTAGATCTAGTTGGATCTAAGCAATACATGGGACATGAACAACATACAATCAATTCTTCTAATGTTGCATATCAATCTGATGAAATCAATGTAACAGAAAACATTAGTCCATAATATCTGAAAAATAGTATTAAAGGGACTTGACATTTCCATCTGAGAAACCTTTTTTCAAAAATTTGATCAACCTGTTAGGACAGTAAATACAAATGAATACACCAACATTCATAAATGAGTGTCATCCTGGATAACACTCACCTACAAACATCAATGTATTTATTGTATCTGCTGTCCTAACAAATTGACTGATGATATATATGCAAAAAGTGGTCATGTGATTAAATGCAGGAAGCAAAAATGAAATACAGTAGATGTCACGTCGAGCCTGTGCTCGAACTTCACATAAGCCATTACATGCAAGAAAGATGGTTTACATTTCAAAGGGTGACTGCTCACTTACTAAATGCATAGAAGACAGACATTATGTGCAGAATATCAGTAATTATCCATCCAAAAATTCATAAGAGGCTACAGAAGGCACATGAGCAAAGAAAGATTTTTAATAAACTGGAGAAATGCAGAATTGAAAGAATTTGAAGTTGACTATCTTCATGCAAATAAGAGAGTTTAAGAGATGCTGTCATAGTAAGTACATCTTCATGTTTTTCAGACAACAGTTAAAATTTCAGCTTTGAAGATCAAGATTGAAAGCCCCATCCCTAAGGATTGAACATGTTTTCTATCGCATGAAAGGATACTGTTATGTTTGTTTGAAAAGTGGAAATCTACAAAGTGAAATATACATGACAAGAAATGAGAAAGCTGCAAGTACATAACAAAGACCAAATGTTTCAGTATCAACATGTTGTATACTTTCATAATGATAAAAAAATGCATAGAAGACAGAAATTATGAGTAGAATATCAGTAATTATCCATCCAAAAATTCATAAGATGCTGATTTTGAAAAGATGCAGTTTCATGCCTTCAGATGAATTTTCAAGAGATATCTGCATACGGGGTGTTTAAATATACATCTTATGTTGCTGTTTTGAGAGATAATGTTAATAATTAAATGCAGGGTTTTACATTCATGAAAATAGAACATCTATAATAGTTAGGGTTTCAGTTTGAGCATTACCCATGGGAGTCACAAGCTTGTGCTTGAACCCCATGGGTAAAATCTTATATATATTTAAAAGAAATAGTGTGTTTTTACTCTAACTGCATTAATATTTTCATAAATGTAAATTTGCTATGGTTTCATTTTTTTCTCATATTATTACCAGGTGAGAACAAATATTTTGTTTTTACAAGCATACTGGAAAGAGAGGTTTTTTGTGTTTTTTAGACAAAATAGAGTAAAAGAATGTTCGGCCCGAACAGAGAAGCATTTTTGTTTTGCTTACTAAAAAGTTGTGTTCAAAGACAGCAAGAAGAATGTTTTTTAAAACATTTAAACAGTCATGGAACTTGTGTTTCACTATAAATCTAGAAAAGCATCAAGACAGATAAATGCAAGTGCATCTTCAAATACCAGTTCAAAAGCCACATGGGTGTTTTAACTACAGTCGACATCAAGCAAAGCCTAAATCATGATTATAAGAGTGGAGTCGACAACAAACAAAGAAACAAATAGACCCCATTTATTATCAACATTCCTATGACAACATAACAAATACATGACAATAGAACAATAGTCGACAACAAAGCCTAAAGTAGTGTTCGCAATGGAGGAGTCGACATCAAACAAAGACACAAAGCAAGGAAAGAACTCATGTATTATCGGCTACAACAGTGTGTTCGTGTTTTACATTTGAAAATGCAGTGAGAAAGATAATAAAGATAACTTATCTTAGAGGCCAAGTGTTGTGAATAAAAGACCAGCAGAGGAGTGTTGTCAAGCTATAGCCAAAGAACAAATAGTGGTGGCTGTGGTATTTTCTCCCAACTCCGTGTTGCACTGCGAACTTGGGATGAGTCTGAAGCTGTGGAAGAGACATCCCCAGTCCAAAAATGAAACTCATGTGCATCTCTCCATCTCAACCACAACTTAGATTCATTCCAAGCTTGTAGTGGTGGTTCGACCAAACATCAAACTCCAAAATCCCAAGTTACAAGCATGAATGTAGTGCCATCTTTCATGGCTTTGAAACACTTCACCTCCAAGATTGTTCCAACAATCTAAACTGAAGTTCAAGAAAATAGAAGACCAAAAGCCGTGACATTTTAGAAGGAGAAACCAACAGGAAGATGCCATGTATTATGGAAAAATAGAAACTACATGAATCCTGAGTTTCATCATAGAGTGGAGGCGGGTTTCATTGCAAAAGATCAGTGTTCAGATTCAACATAGCAGCGCCACAAAAGAAAACCCTAAGATGTGAAATGAAACCGATGAGAAAATGCATTGTGTTTTACCCAAGACTAGAGTCCGCTGACAAGTGAAGTAAATGCTATGTCAGTTTCTAGTCTATCAACATCCCCTCCACAATGCCATGATGGTACTGTTGGTGCCATGAAGTAGAGTAACTATCTTTTCCATGGAGATGATCATGTCAACAGCCAACTGTGGTGGTTAAACAAACTGCAGTTACATCCAGAGCTTTAGTATAGTGGTGGCAGAGTTATGATTGGCTATGATGCTGAGTTGGTAGGGGTTGTATCCATTTCAAGCTAGGTATTTGGGTTTTCTAGTATGGTTTTATGCTTTTAGAATTCGAATGTCATGTATTCGAATAAAGTTGATAAATTCTATAGTGGCATATATTTTATTTGTCAACTTTAGGAAAGGGAGCTAGTCTTAGGGCTAGATTTAGGGTATTTTGTGAAGGCCTTTTAGCTTATTGTAGTTTTCTATTATGGAGGGCTTTTGGGGGGGAAATTTTTTTGAAATTAAGCCATGTTGGCTATATAGTGGAACATTTGATTCATGTTTTGGGGGGGTCAAATTGTGAAGAGAAGAGCTTTAGTGAATGCCTTATTCCTTTAAGCTATCTGTTTATGCTTTTGTAACCATTGTTAGTTCATGCTTGTGATTTTGATTTTGTGCAAGAGGATGCTTGTATTCCTTGCAATTATTCTAAAATTTACACATGTAACTGCATACAGATTTTGAGAAGAATATAGTTGCCCCACTTTTCATACATTTGGTTGTGATCATTTGTTCAAATCCTATTCAATTTTATGCAATTCAAGTGTAGTACATCTGTAGTATGGATTAGTGGATTGTATCCTTTTCCTATTCTACATTACAGAATATAAGCCTTTTTGTAGAACATGCATGTTGTTGATAGGTGGATTTCTATTTGTGGTTAAACCCTAGTAGTAACCTTATAATCAGCCTATGTATTGGATAGTGAGTGATATTGCAAAGATCATTAGGGTATGTTAAGTGAGTGTCAGTTTGAAGCTTTGAGAGATCTGAATTTATTTGGTGTATCACCTTTTCAAGTTTTATTCATGCAATTTTAGTTAGAGTTTCTCCCCTTTCCCTTTTTCAAGATCAGGAGAAGATAGTATAAAATTGATACCCAAATTCAATAGGAATCGACCTAGAATCCGTAGACTCTTCCTCATCCATAGTTTACCCATAGCTAGAGGAAGTTTCCATTGTCAGATAGAATTGTCATGAAGCCTTAATGCCTGATTTAGGGTGATAATTCTAAGACTGAACAATTTTTGGCACGCCCGGCGGGACAATGAACTGCTTCTCAGTTCTAAGTTATTAGCTCTGTGGTTGTTACAGCTCTTCAGTGTGGATTTTAATGAGTGGAACTCCAACAAGATCAAACAAGGAAGGATTTGTGTACCAGGAGTTACAGTCAAGCAGAAGAGGAGGAAGATCATCTAGAGGTGAAAGAACATCACAAGATCCAAGAGGTACTATATTGAATTCAAATTTCTCATCATTTGATAACCCCATTTTTGATAAACAAGCTGCAAATTTAGAAGAACTTGAGGTTATTATTATAGAAATCAGTCTTCTGAAAGATCTAAGTGTTCCTAACCTATTCAGATTGGAATTTCCAAGTGTTGAAAGTTTATTTATAGATAATTCTATTTTTGGAGCTTCTACAAGTGGAACTGTAGCAACTACTCAAAATTTGAAGACTTACCAAAGGAAGGTAGTTCAGTCTACCGAACCTCCTTCTTTATCTGCTATTCAGAAACAAGTACCATTGGCTGCAGGAATGACAAGAAATCTACCATTTGTTCCTTTTGATCAAGGTAGTCCTCTCCAGATTGCAAATCACAACAATATACCTTTGGCTGCCTTGAAAGGTTTGCCATCATTCACCAGAGAAGGTCAAGTGACAACTATTGAACACATTAGAGATATTGCATCTCTTTGCAATGTCCATCATATCACAGAGGAAGATGTGGCTATGAAGCTATTGTTTGCATCACTAAAAGGTAAAGATCTTGACTAGTTCATAAATCTTCCAGTAAATTCTATTGCTACTTGGTATGTTTTTGGGGAAAGGATTTCTAAGTTTTTTGAGGATAAATATGACAATTTGTCTTTGGTAGAGAAACTAACTACCATTAAAAGGGATCCACAAGAAGAACTAAGTGATTTTAATCTCAGATTTCAGAAAACATGGAATAGGATTCCTACCATGGTAAGACCCTCTACCGAATATGCATTTTTGTACTTTCTTAAAAGCTTGAATAGTGATATTTTCGTAATGATCCAGTCAATGGGAGGGAATTATTTACCTCAAGCTTTTGATATTGCAATAAGGGCAGAGAATAGTCTCATTCAGGCAAGAAAGATAGCTCCCAGGCCACCCATGTCTTATTTTCCTAACATCCAATCCAATATGCCATTAGTTGTTCCACCTTTGGCCTCATTGCCATCTTATAAAAGTGAAGAAATAATACCTATTGTTCCTCCCAGTGAATTGCAAAGCATAAAAAATAGTCATCAAAAGATTGAGAGCTTGCTACAAACTTTTGGGAATGAACTAGTAAAGCTGAAAAGGCAGCAAAGCCATCCAATAGCTCATACTCAGAGTCAATTTGCTATTTCTTCATCTCAGCAGCCTAATCAACCCATTTATCAAGACAACAAGCAGAAATATAAGGGAAATAGCAATCCCAATAGGCAAAACTGGAACCAAAGGCCTTATAGACCTTACAATTCAACACCCCTTAATGCTGTTAGGGATATTGTTCCTAGCCAAAATAACCTTGCTGTAGATTATTTATGGTGTTATCCCTGCAATGAACCACACAATCAGACTAAGTGTACTAATGGAGTGCTCAATCAAGCCTTAATGGTTCAAAGTGTAATGGATTCACAACCTACTGTATCTACTGAAGTGGCTCAACAACACTCTGATACAACTACTTCTAACACTGCATTCCTCAATTGGCAAGAGGAAGAGTTCTGCGGAGTGAATGGTGATTCATCCATATCAGCAAACAAAAGAGCCAAGAAGAGAGCTCTAGAATCATAGCAGTCGGCTCCTAGGATTGCTGCTACAAATCAATCATCAACCATTCCACCAGTTTCAATCCTAAAGGGGGCCTCTACTCATGCAAATAGAGAAACATAGTATCAGAAACAAGCGGATCAGAGCATTAGTAAGTCACCTAAGAAGGTATAGTTTGCTGTTCCTGATAACATTGTTGATAATATGAAGAAGATGAGTATTTCAATTTCTATGTGGAATTCATTATCTATTCTAGGGAAAACTGATTTGTTGAAAGAGGAGTTGTTTAAAGAGACAACAATTCCACATCTAGCTGAGCAGCATCCTCTGAAAGTGGTCATGGACAATTCAGAGCCTTCAATGGTGCATGATGAAGTGATTAAAGGAGAAAAGAAGATTGGTAAGGTGCAGTAGCCAGAAGTACAAGTGAGTAAAAAGACTGCAGATTTAAAGCAATTAGCAATACCAGTTGAAAGAAAGTCAACAAATATGCAGAAGATGACAGAAAAGGAAGGTAAGAAATCTGCAAATGTTAAGCCTCCTCCTTTCTATGTCTCTTTAATTATTGGAAACAAATTAGTGCATAATTGCATGGTAGACAGTGGTGCAACCAACACTGTCATGCCAAAGAGCATAGCTGATTTATTGGATTTAAAGTATGAACCTCTTGAGAAAGGAGTTGTTCAGCTTGATGGTTCTTTAGTTAAAACTGTAGGGGTTTTTAAAAATGCGAGTTTAACCTTGCACTCATGTCCAAACTTCTCCATTTCCCAGGATATTTTTTTCATAGATCTACCACCTTACTTTGCTCTGTGTTTATCAAGAGACTTCACAGCCAAGATAGATGGACATTTCTCATCAGATTGGTCTCACCTATATTTCAGAACTAGATATGGTGCTAAGGTGACCATAAATTCAGATTTATGGGCCAAAGACCATATAGAGCCTTATAATCCTAGCCCCATAAATGTAAGTTGTGTGATCATGGATCCAGATGAAATCAATGAGAGTTCATCTTATAACACACAAACTGAAGAATATCTTGATTTTGTCCTAGATGAATGGGCAGCTAGAACTGATCAAGATATTGATGTGTTTGATGCTAGTTTTGGTAATTATATAATGTTAGAATCTGATTCAGTTGTGCCTAATCTAATTAAAGATCAATATCCTGAATCTCAATTATCTAACCAGCTATGGGATTTATATTTTGATGGATCTAAGAACAAAGATGGTATTGGTGTAGGAATTATGTTGGTTTCACCTCATGGTGATACATTTTATGCTGCTTACAAGTTATCTTTTCAATGTTCTAACAATATAGCAGAATATGAGAGCTTGATCTAGGGCTTGGAGTGGGCTAGGAAAAGGGGAATCAAATGTTTAAGGCCATTTAGAGATAGTGAGTTGATAGTGAGGTAGGTGAGAGGTATTAATGCTATTAAAAATGATCTCTTAAAGTTGTATAAGTCAAGAGTGTTTGATATTTTGGAGGATTTTGATGCCTTTAATCTCATTTCCATACCTAGAAGGAAAAATATGCATGCTGACAGATTGGCTGGTATTGGTGCACATGCTTCAATTACAGAAAATAAAGGACTGATTTCATACCAGTCACATGTTAAAATTGTTGTAAGGCCATCTATCCCAGACAATGATATTAATTGGCAGGTGTTTAAAACTAATGAACATATCTTGAGTTTTATGACAGAAATTGAAGGGTTTTTAGCCCTTAAAAGTGACAAGTATGATTAGCAAATGGAAAATCAGATCATTCAGTTGAAAACTAATAAAATTCCAAGGGGATTAGTCATCTTGGAATTAACCTTTAATTATGATGATCAATTCAAAAAGAATAAAACCAGCCTGCTGATCAAAGAGGATCACTATGAAGAGGTGGAAATATTCAGAGACAAGTGCCTGAAGGTTGGTAACATCAATTCCCCTGAAGAAAAGAAAATTCTTATTGAGTTATTTAGGAAATATAATGATGTGTTTGCATGGGATTATACTAACTTAAAAGGATTTGATCCTCAACTAACTCAGCACACCATAGAGTTAGAACCAAATGCAAGACCAATCAAGAAAAGGAAAAGGCCTATTAATCCTAAATTAGAGCCTTTAATGCTGAAAGAGATAAGAAAAATCCTAGATGGAGGCATAATATTCCCAATAAAGCATACATCATGGGTTTCTAACTTAGTCCCAGTAAGGAAGAAAAATGGAGAGATAAGACTTTGTGTGGATTTTAGAGACCTTAATAGGGCATCTATGAAAGATAGGCATCCTATCCCTTCTATGGAGTAGATACTTCAATATGTTTTAGGTTCTGAAAGATTCTCACTTTTGGATGGATATTCTGGTTATAACCAGATTTTAGTTAAAGAATCTGATCAATTCAAAATAGCCTTTACCACTAAGTGGGGTACAATGGCTTACCGAAGGATTCCATTTGGGATGTCAAATGCAGGGGCCACTTTCTAGAAAGCAATGGACATGGATTTCAAAAAATTAATGTATAAATTTGTTCTTGTATATCTAGATGATGTTACCATTTACAGCAAAATTGCAGACCAACACATTGACCATTTGAAACAAATTTTGCAGAGATGTAGAGAGTTTGGAATCTCTCTTAATCCAAAGAAGTCTATTTTTGCAGTACATGAAGGAAAATTTTTGGGATATCAAGTGTCTAAAGAGGGTACAACTATTGATCCCAAGAGGATTCATGCAATTCTTGATCTATCACTGCCAAAACATAAGAAATGATTGCAAAGTTTTATTGGAAGAATAAATTTTGTTAGGCGCTTTATTCATAATATTGCAAATTTATTGAAACCTTTGACCTCTATGTTAAAGAAGGATGTGTCTTTCAGCTAGACTGCTGAAGGAAAGGAGAGTTTTGAACAAATTAAGCATGCCTTATCTTCAGATCCTACTTTGGCTAATCCCGATTTCCCTAAGGATTTTGTTTTGTATGCTTATGGGGGCATCAACACTGTTTCAGCAATAGTGGTTTAAACGAATGAGGAAGGACATGAGCAACCAGTAGCCTTTTTTAGCAAAGGTATGAATGATTATGAGGGAAAATACAGCTTTGTAGAAAAACACGTACTAGCTATTATAAAAGCTTTAAAAAATTTTAAACATCTGATTGCTGGGAACAAAATACATTTAATGATTGCACACCCTAGCATTAAAGAGTTTTTATTAAACAAGGATGTCAGTGAGAAAAGGGCAGGGTGGATAACTATATTCATGGAGTATGATGTACAAATCCATGTGACCAAGCTCGTTAGAGGCAAAGGCTTGTGTGCTCAGATGGCAGAAGGAGAGGATCAAGTTAAAACCACTAAAGAGGCCATCTTGCCCCAAGGTAATTCTGTACTTATTAATGATTCAACATCCTGGTTATTAGATATGACCAGATTTCTTCATACTGGTCAATACTTGATGCATCTTAACAGAGCCAAGAGAAGGTACTTTAGGCTTCAGTCTATTCCTTATGTGCTTATTGATAACATTATGTATAGAAAAGATCTTGCTGGTATGCTTCTTAAATGTAAAGATTATATTGATCAAAACAAAATTCTATCTAAATTTCATGATGGGTCTTGTGGAGGGAATTTCAGCCCCAAAACTAAAACATGGAAAATTTTAAGAGCTAGCTATTATTGGCCAGATTTATTCAAAGATGCTCATTCATGGGCAAGAAGATGCCAAAATTGTGCTATGTTTGTAGGTAAACAAAGGTTGGCAGCATTGCCATTGAAACCAGTCATTGTTGATCAACCATTCAACAAGTGGGGAGTGGACTTTATAGGCCCAATAAACCCTAATTCTAGTGTAGGGCATAAGTGGATCTTGACTGCCATAGATTATTTTACTAGGTGGACTGAGGCCATTAGACTAAAGGAATATTTTGGAAATGTTGTTCTAAGTTTCTATGATGATATCATTACAAGGTTTGGAGTTCCTCAGTCAATAGTATCAGACAATGCCTTAGCTTTTGTTAGATCATCTATAACAGAATGGGCTGTCAAGAATGATATTTATTTAAATACTTCTTCTAATTACTATCCACAGGGTAATGGTCTTGCAGAATCTACCAATAAAAACCTAATCAGGATTATCAAGAAGACTTTGCAAGCAAACAAGAGGGATTGACACTCTAAGTTGAAGGCAACTTTATGGCTAGATAGAATTACACCTAAAAAGGTTATTGGGAATTCACCCTATGTCCTGGTTTATGGAAAAGAGGCCAGATTTCCTATATCTACAAAATTTCTAGCATTGCAACTAGCTAATCAAATGCTTCCTTTTGAAGAGGGAGATCCTGTAGCCTTGAGGTATGCTGGTTTATTACAGCTTGAGGAAGAAAGGAAAAAAGCATTTGACACTATGGAATTGGTGCAAGCTCAAACTAAAAGGTTGTTTGACAAGAGGAATACATCTAAAGATTACAAATAAGGTGATCTAGTACTTAAGTGAGATGTACTAAAGAGAAGGCCAGGGCAGCATGATAAATTTGATAACTTTTGGTCAGGCCCTTTTGTTATTACAACCTGTAAGGAAAAAAAATGCCTATCAGTTGTCCACAACTGATGGAGAAGTTCTGCAAATTCCAGTTAATGGAATACACCTCAAGCTTTGCTTTGAGGGTTAGGTTTTAGTCTAGATTTTCATTTTCAATAAGTGTTGTCCAAGCACATAGGTCTTTAGGTTGCATAAGTTTAGAATAGTTGCATTTTCATTTCAATAATGGTTTCATTCATGGTTTCTGGTTTCTTAACTCTGTTGCCCTAAGGATAAAGGTCTAGGGTCATGTCTAGCAGGCAGACATCTAGCAGAAGTCGCCAAAATTGTTACCCTAATTTACAACATGCATCAAAATAACCACAAATAGGAAAAAATTGCATTTTTAGAAGAGTCCAATTAATATTATCCTTCAGATATTATTAATCAACATTTTGTCATTACATTCATTGTTAAAAGTTATCATTTGTACTCTAAGAGTTGATCACATTCCAAAATTTCTAATATATAATTGATTAATTACATTGTGCATTCAAACTGAATGTAATGTACAAGTGTCATTTCATCTCCCTTTTCATGTCAAATAAATAGTACATTGCAGGATAGAAAGCATGATAGAAAGTATGGAGTAGGGGTCCCATGCATTTCCTTGTGGTTGGTTGCTCGCTGGTTGACTATCAACTTCTAGGTCTTCATAGTCCATGTCTCCATCTGCATTTAGGTCTTTTAGGATTCAACCTGCATCATGAGAGAAAGTGGGGTGTTAGATCCGGTTGGATCTAAGCAATACATGGGACACAAACAACATACAATCATTTCTTCTAATGTTGCATATCAATCTGATGAAATCAATGTAACATAAAACATTCATCCATAATATCTGAAAAATAGTATTAAAGGGACTTGTTTTAAACATGAAACCTTTTGTTATTTATGATCACTTTGATGAATGTTATTCTTTTCTCTATAATCAGATATCTGAATGAAAGGGACTTGACATTTCCATCTGAGAAACCTTTTTTCAAAAATTTGATCAACACGTTAGGACAGTAAATACAAATGAATCCACCAACATTCATAAATGAGTGGCATCCTGGATAACACTCACCTACAAACATTAATGTATTTATTCTATCTGCTGTCCTAACAAATTGACTGATGATATGTGCAAAAAGTGGTCATGTGATTAAATGCAGGAAGAACAAATGAAATACAGTGGATGTCATGAGCCCGTGCTTGAACTTCACATAAGCCATTACATGCAAGAAAGATGGTTTACATTTCAAAGGGTGACTGCTCACTTGCTAAATGCATAGAGGACAAACATTATGAGCAGAATATCAGTAATTATCCATCCAAAAATTCATAAGATGCTACAGGAGGCATATGAGCAAAGAAAGATTTTTAATAAACTGGAGAAATTTAGAATTGAAAGAATCTGAAGTTCACTATCTTCATGCAAACAAGAGAGTTTAAGAGATGATGTCATAGTAAGTACATCTTCATGTTTTTCAGACAATAGTTAAAAGTTCAGCTTTGAAGATCAAGATTGAAAACCCCATCCCTAAGGATTGAACATGTTTTCTATGGAATGAAAGGATACTGTTATGTTTGTTTGAAAAGTGGAAATATGCAAAGTGAAATATACATGACAAGAAATGAGAAAGATGCAAGTACAGAATAGAGACCAAATGTTTCAGTATTAGCATGTTGTATACTTTCATAATGATAAAAAAATGCACATAAGACATACATTATGAGCAGAATATCAGTAATTATCCATCCAAAAATTCATAAGATGCTGATTTTGAAAAGATGCAGTTTCATGCCTTCAGATGATTTTTCAAGAGATATCTGCATATGGGGTGTTTAAATATACATCTTATGTTGTTGTTTTGAGAGATAATGTTCATAATTAAATTTAGGGTTTTACATTCATGAAAATAGAATATCTATACCAGTTAGGGTTTCAGTTTGAGCATTACCCATGGGAGTCACGAGCCCGTGCTTGAACCCCATGGGTAAAATCTTATATGCATTTAAAAGAAATAGTGTGTTTGTACACTAACTGCATTAACATTTTCATAAATGTAAATTTTCTATGGTTTCATTTATTTCTCATATTATTACCAGGTGAGAACAAATATTTTGTTTTTACAAGCATACTGGAAAGAGAGGTTTTTTGTATTTTTCAGACAAAATAGAGTAAAAGAATGTTCGGCCCAAACATAGAAGCATTTTTGTTTTGCTTACTACAAATTTGTGTTTGAAGATAGCAAGAAGAATGTTTTTTAAAACATTTAAACAGTCATGGGACCCATGTTTTACTATAAATCTAGACAAGCATCAAGACAGAAAACTGCAAGTGCATATTCAAATACTAGTTCAAAAGCCACATGGGTGTTTTAACTACAGCCGACATCAAGCAAAGCCTAAATCATGATTATAAGAGTGGAGTCGACAAAAAACAAGGAAACAAATAGACCCCATTTATTATCAACACTCCTATGACATCATAACAAATAAATGATAGTAGAACAATAGTAAAAAACAAAGCCTAAATTAGTGTTTGCAATGGAGGAGTTGACAACAAACAAAGACACAAAGTAAAGAAAGAACTCATGTATTATCGGCTACAGTAGTGTGTTCGTGTTTTACATTTGAAAATGCAATGAGAAAGATAATAAAGATAAATTATCTTAGAGGCCAAGTGTCATGAATAGAAGACCAACAGAGGAGTGTTGTCGAGCTGTAGCCAAAGAAAAAATAGTGGTGGCCGCAATATTTTCTCCCAACTCTATGTTGCACTACAAACTGGGGATGAGTCTGAAGCTATGGAAGAGACATCCCCAGTCCAAAATCAAAACTCACGAGCATCTCTCCATCTCAACCACAGCTTAGATTCATTCCAAGCTTGTAGTGGTGGTTCAACCAAACATCAAACTCCAAAATCCCAAGTTACAAGCATGAATGCAGTGGCATCTGTCATGGCTTTGAAACACTTCACCTCCAAGATTGTTCCAACATTCTAAACTGAAGTTCAAGAAAATAGAAGACCAAAAGCCACGACATTTTAGAAGGAGAAACCAACAAGAAGATGCCATGTATTATGGAAAAATAGAAACTACATGAATCCCGAGTTTCATCATAGAGTGGAGGTAGATTTCATTGCAGAAGATCAGTGTTCAGATTCAACATGGTGGCACCACAAAATAAAACCCTAAGATGCGAAATGAAACTGATGAGAAAATGCATTGTGTTTTACCCAAGACTAGAGTCCGTTGACAGGTGAAGTAAATGCTATGTCAGTTACCAGTCTATCAACATCCCCTCCACAATGCCATGATGGTACTATTGGTGCCATGAAGTATAGTAACTATCTTTTCCATGGAGATGGTCATGTCAACAGCCAACTGTGGTGGTTAAAAAAACTGCAGTTACATTCAGAGCTTTAGTATAGTGGTGACAGAGTTATGATTGGCTATGATGCTGAGTTGCTAGGGGTTGTATCCCTTTCAAGCTAGGTATTTGGGTTTTCTAGTATGATTTTATGCTTTTAGAATTCGAATGTCATGTATTCGAATAAAGTTGATAAAGTCTATAGTGGCATATATTTTATTTGTCAACTTTAGAAAAGGGAGCTAGTCTTAGGGCTAGATTTAGGGTATTTTGTGAAGGCCTTTTGGCTTATTGTAGTTTGCTATTATGGAGGGCTTATGGGGGGGAAATATTTTTGAAATAAGACATGTTGGCTATATAGTGGAACATTTGATTCATGTTTTGGGGGGGTCAAATTGTGAAGAGAAGAGCTTTAGTGAATGCCTTATTCCTATAAGCTATCTGTTTATGCTTTTGTAACCACTGTTAGTTCATGCTTGTGATTTTGATTTTGTGCAAGAGGATGCTTGTATTCCTTGCAATTATTCTGAAATTTACACATGTAACTGCATATAGATTTTGAGAAGAATATAGTTGCCCCACTTTTCATACATCTGGTTGTGATCATTTGTTCAAATCCTATTCAATTGTCTACAATTCAAGTGTAGTACATCTGTAGTATGGATTAGTGGATTGTATCCTTTTCCTATTATACATTACAAAATATAAGCCTTTTTGTAGAACATGCATGTTGTTGATAGGTGGATTTCTATTTGTGGTTAAACCCTAGTTGTAACCTTCTAATCAGCCTATGTATTGGATAGTGAGTGATATTGCAGAGATAATTAGGGTATGTTAAGTGAGTGTCAGTTTTAAGCTTTGAGAGATCTAAATTTATTTGGTGTATCACCTTTTCAAGTTTTAGTCATGCAATTTTAGTTAGAGTTTCTCCCCTTTCCCTTTTTCAAGATTAGGAGAAGATAGTATAAAATTGATACCCAAATTCAATAGGAACTAGCCTAGAATCTAGAGACTCTTCCTCATCCATAGTTTACCAATAGCTAGAGGAAGTTTCCATTGTCAGATAGAATTGTCATGAAGCCTTAATGCCTGATTTAGGGTGACAATTCTAACCCTGAACACTAAGTATAGGAAAGTTTTTCTTATGAGTCCAAAATGAAGAAAAATAAACTAAGTGAAGTATAAAGGAGAAGAGAATGAGCACTCTGATAGATGATCCATGCATGTTTGTCTAGTGGTTCCCAATGATGTCTTAAAACACCACTTGACCATGTGGTACGCTCAAGTCCATTCCAATGTGCTTGTGGAGATAATCACATGGACCAAACAATAATGCAATGCACACAAGAGGGGAAATTAGGCTTCTACACATGTCATACAAGTGTACTCATAACAATATAATATCATACCTAAGATGCATTCTTGGAAATATATTGTTGGAAAGAGACACTACATAGAATCTTGGATGTTATCATTGATGGAAACTAAAGACTAATCACACATGTACATTAAAGTAGGAGATCAAACCAGAAGTCATGATTAGAATTTGACTAAGCATGAAATGAAAACATAGTGTTCAGGAAGTATTCAATAATAGGTCTGGTGTTCCTTTCTAGGTTAAATTATTTTATCACACATCTAAGGGAAGTATTTTGGCTATATATAAATTCTAATTCTAGAATTTGAAGGTACCATGATACAGGGTGGGAGAGTTGAAAAAAATTGAACATCGGTATTTTGTGTTTGACAGTTAGAACAACCAACATGGTGGAAAAATATTTGCAGGGATGAGGTAAATTGTTTTTGGTGCTAAATTTTGTGTTTTAGTGATTGAACCGAAATGTATGGAGGATTTTGCATGAGTAGTTTGGTGGGAAATGAATTTGAATTGAGAATTTAGTTGACTTAGTCAAAATGTTTTACATTTCCATAGTACAGTTTTGGAGCCGACATTGGGAGATTGAATTTTTGGTTGAGGAACTATAAGATCAATGAATTAGGTTTTTGAAATGTGTGTGAATGATTAGAGGATAGTGTTGATGCATGAGACCAGTTTGCAAGGTGTGAAGTGATAAAATCAAACAAATATCCGTAACAATCCACATAGCATTAATCTTCCATTTTCTTACTGTAAATTTTGATGAGTTTGGGTAATTTTCATCATGGAATTTACTAAGTTATATTGGTGTGTGATATCTTATGATGTTACATTTCTCCTTACTTCTCTTAATCAATCACATTGAGTGAATAATACACCTTTACATTTAATGTTGTTTTTTTTCCTTCATGGTGGTCTTGCATATGGTATTATGAGACTTTCAAATATTTTTCTTCCTTAAAAGGTATATTTCAATTCCTTTATCAATATTTCATGTATTTTTATTGTGTGTAATTTTTAGCATCAATGTTTCGGATCACACTCCGTGATCCATCATCAGGATAAGAGCAAAGAGCATGAAGGAATGAAAAAATATAATAAGATGAAATATTTCTGATCGACTTAATATTTCATGTGCCTTTCTCATTCTATTTTTAACAAAATGTATGGAATATGTATATTACATAAGGGTCTTTGTGAAAGAACCTACAGATGACATGAGCATAAACCACCTTAATCCTCCTCCTATGGTTCCTATTGAGCGTGAAGGTAGATATATAGCTCCTAATGGTCCCATTTTTGTGAGAGCTATACCTCTCCTCCTCATCCCACCTTAATACATAGCCTTAAGGAAGCTAGTTTATGAAATTATTTAGATGACCTTCAATAATCTCCCCCTTTTCAAATTATTATTTTTAATCCTAATGTTGAGCATTTTTTTGATGATTTATCAACAAGAATAACATTAAGTAGACATGAAGATCTTGATAAACCTTCCTAACATTTCCCTTCCTATCCCTCTTTATACAATACACTTTCATAAAGCTCAAGATTAATTTCCTTATCCCTAAACATTTTACAATGTAGTTTATGACATTACTACTCAACAAGGCTATAGTGGACAATGTCTTAATATTAACAAACTAGACATAAAAACCCCTGTATATCCTCCTACACAAGTTAATATATTTGGTCTAAGATTTATACCTCAAGCCACCACTTTAATTTCTCCTAATCCTTCTTCATCACAACACAAACCTCCTTTAGGAATTATTTTACCAACACCATCCACTGTTACACGTCCTTTTGATGACCGCTTGTCTTTAGCTAGATGAATCTTTAGGAGACTTAAATATGATACTAAGATTCATTTTCCTTATAGACATTTTCTAAAGAATAAAATATTTGTTAATGGTGATTTTTTAAATATTTTTTCACCATATAAATAAACATTATCCTTTTGTTTGTATTGATTTTAGACAATTTATTCAAGATTTGGTAGATGGATCTATTATTTTCTTACAACAAATCTTATGCTTTTTCTTGATATAAAAATATACCTTAGCATCTCTCTTTCCTATTATGTTGTTCTTCATCATGTAATCATAATAGCTTACATCATTGGGGGATTTTTGTTTGCATGGTGTTTGTTTTGGGCAACATCATAGGTCCTTTTTCCTTGTCCTTCAGCTTGGGGGGCAATGTCTTATTTTCTTCTTTCCCTTTTCTAAGGATCCATGTTTCTTAGTATAGTGGCATTCTTTTACTATGCGACATTCTTTTCTTATATGGAATTGTTCATTTTAATTCAGGATTCTCTCTTATGAAAGATGTGTGTGTCCTTGATCAAAGCCTCTTCCTTATTTGTAAAAGAATCTTCTTCCTAAAAAATTACCCCTACTTGGGGGATTAAAGTGTGTCATCCTTCATCAAGAATCCCTTTTTCATCTAGCAATAAGGGTGGTTAAAAAGGGCATTTTATTATTCTCCTCCCCTTTTTGTCTTGAAAATGTTATCTTTGTTCAAGAACTCCTCTCTAAGGTAGATGTCTTGTAACCAAGTTCTCCTCCTTTGAAGGCTCTCTTCCCACTTGCGGTTGTCCTTTCATAATTATCTATTCCTTGGCTAACAAGAGTCTTCCCATTTTACTAAGGTTTTGGTATACATTGTTGTTTTAAGGATATATCCTTATTGTTGGAAGTAGGTATCCTTGTTCTCTTTTCTTTATGATGCCACCATTGTCCTATTCCTCCATCATAAGGAGGGTGAATACATATGGAATCCTTAGTATATTATGAATCTTTTATTGGTCCTTTGAATGACTTCTTTTATGGATCCACATGAAGAATTTTGTTTCCATAAGGCTGATCTTATAAACCATTCCATGCACAAAATTTCAAATTTTCCCCGTGAAAAAATCTTTTTTAATCCTCCCTATGCCCAAATTTTTATAAGCCACCCCATGCACAAATTTTTATAAGTCTCCCCGTGTGAAGATTTTCATAAGAAACCCTATGCACAAATTTTACAAGGTAGAATTGACTAGCATCTCATATCTTGCTAGATTACCAATTCACCTTTTCTCTCTGTTGGAATGAGTGGAACTAGCATAATGCAACTTGCTATCCTTTTCTACTTTTTCCTCCTCTTCTCTCCCATGTATCACCTAGCATAATACAACTTGTTATACTTTTGGATTCATGGTTTCTCTCTCTTATTTCCATGCTCTCATAACTTTTCTAGTGGGTTAGATCATGGAGTCTTGTTCATCCTTAGCGTATGCTCTTGCCCATTCCATGTGATCACTTGTGCTCTTGCAATATATTTTTGAACTTTATGTTAGTGGATGGGACATTTTTAATTTAGGTCTCTTCAAATAGTTGATTTGGAGTTTTGTTTTTAGTACTAACCCCTTTTTGTTTGTCTTTTATCTTTTATTGTTTGTTGTCTTTTTTTTTGTTTTGTTTTTGTACCCTTTTGCATGGTTGTCTGAGTTGAGATCCTTTGTTTGGGGGGTTTTCATCCTTAAAATTAGTGATGTCTTATCTCTTCATAATTTTCCCATGATCATCTCTCTCTTTCTCTTTATCTCTCCCTCTCTGTCTCTCTCATTTCCTTTATTGTGAGCATGAGTATGTCTCATACTCCTGCTAAAGTGGGGGCTAAATGTACCATCGTAACTTCTAATCATTTGACATGTGTAAACAATTTCATGATTATTTAGCACCTACCTTAGTGTCTTTTCATGATGACACTTAATAGACACCTACATTCAAATATAGGTCCTCTATAATTTTAATCTTGTTCAAAATTGAGATAGGTCCTTATTTCTAAGTGTGCTCATCTTTCTTTCCTCTAATAACATAATTTATCTAGGCCTTATGTTACCATTTTTTGCCTTCGTGTTCTTCCTCAATCTTGGAACTGGCTGTATCTTGTAATCTGGCATTCGTTAACTATCAGGGACCCATAGTCTTGATTTTGGCTCTTATTGCGTGAAACATAACACCCAAGTTATTTTGTTCCTTGAGGATTAGGCGCAAATTGGATCCAAGGTCTCGTCTCAATGGTTTAGTCAGATATTTGGATCTATAGTTGGCCTACTTGTGTTTTAAACCTTAATATATTGTGAGAGGTATATAAACACCCTATCTCTCCTCATTTTTGCATCCAACATTATTATCAAGCACTCATTATCATCAATAAAAAGAAGTCAAGTTCAATCAATCAAGGGAATCATCCAAGATCTATATTTCTTCTCAATTTCTATGGATCAAGTTCTTTCCCTCATTGTAGGCCTAACAAAGGAGTTTTTTTATCAAGGAAGGAGTACACGCTTATCTACATCATTTTCTTCTTCTCAACCAAGAATTATGGAAAACTACAACATCCATCACATGAGGTTTTATCTTTCATGATTTTCTTTTGGGTTTTTGTGTTAAGTCAAATCTATTGCATCAACATATTTTATCACATTCAAAGAAGTATTTACATTATCAAGGTATGATTATACATTCTATTATTCAAATCTTGCCTCTACTATATGATAATACAATTTTATTTCTTTCATTTCATTTCAAGGTTGATTCCAAAAAAGGGTTTGACTGAGGCAAATCCCTTTTTCCAACCTTCTTCCTCATTTTTCTATATGTAGGTACATGTAGCGCGACTGTCAGGACATAATCTGACAAGTACACGTTTTGTCAGGAGGATTGCAACTAGAATTTAGTTAAAACCCTGGGAACAAAATTCCCCGAGCTTCTTGTTCATAGGAAAAAATGCCTAAGGTATTTTTACCTAATATATCACCTTCAAATTCATTTTATAGGTCAATACAACTCTCAGGTCTCTATTGTAGGTCACTCTATCTTCTTGTCTATTTTTGGCCAGTCTATCTTTTCTAAAACTATCCATATTTTCTTATTTAGCCTTCTATTCTGCATCATCTTATCATTTTCATCATTCATTATTTAAATCAGTGAAGGATCATTGAATCAATAAGATATTAAGTCCTACTTGAGCCTATTGAGACATCTTCCTTCTGATTGTGCTTTAGGAAAAGGGGGAACAATCCACATTGCATTAATCTTCCATTTTCTTATTGTACAAATGCATTAAGAAAATTGAATTTTAATTTTTTGGGAATAATAATTCAACCCCTCCCCCTTCTCAGTATTCTGGCTCTTCAACACCTCTTTCATCTTTTTACTCTTCCTTTTTGTCTTTACTGTAATTTTTTTCTGCTACCGATGACAATGTAAAACAAAATCTCTGCAAAGCTAGTCCTGTTAGAATGAATTTAGAATAACTGAGAGGGGAGGGATGAATCAATTATCCTCAAGTTTAGATGTTAGCAAATAAAAATTTCTGTATTTCAGATTTACTTGGCAACAGTAGCATATGTCAACAACTTTAATCATGCAGTTTACTGTCTAACGTAATTAGCTTGTAGAAACATAACAGTAAAACAAACCATAAGCATTCACACAAGTTGACAGAATTATTTAACATGGAAACCCAATATGGGAAAAACCACCAGTAACATGCTACCAAGTTTTCACTCTTCTGAAGCGAGCTCTGTGAGGAGCCAACCCTGTTAAAGGTTACAATATCACACTGTAAGGTGTGACCTGGTTAAAGGATTTAATCACCCTGTTAGGAGTGGCCTTGTTATAGGACTTAGAACATTCCACCTGAATGTTACCTTGTTAGAGGATTTATACAAATGACTGTTAGGTCAACCTTGTTAAAGGATTTAACTGATACAATGGTTAGAAAGTAATCAACAGTTGTGATCTAATACATACAACTTACTCTGCAAATTCAGATCCAATTACAACTCTGATGTTAACTTACTAGATGGCCTGCATTGTCATTTCAATCTTCTGATCTGCTTGGAAATCTGTCAAGCAATCACACACGCAACTCTCTGCTTCTGTATTTAGCCTTCTCTGCTAGATCATGCCAAATAGTACATCAACCATGCAATCCTCTTGCATACATGTACTTCACATTTAGCAACACATTGAGTAGCACACTTCAGCACACTCAATGAATAACCCCTGAGGTTATCATATACCTCTCTATCTAGGTCAAATAAATCTTTTTCCACTTAATTAAGATCGTAGATCTTAGGTTAGGTCAGATCCAATGGATCATTCCATCATTGCATTACATTTACTTCTCCAAAGTAGTCTCTAATTAAATATTGAAACCATGCATTAATTACGGTTACCCATACATTAAATGACATGGATCAATCTTTAATTAACATTACATATCCCAATAAAATTAACTAAGTCGGCCAGAGATCTCAAATCTCATCATTAATCCAATTACTATAAGTTGGCCAACATCATTGTTTCCACTCAGCAATTTCACTGGTGCTCAACATTGAACAAACTTTCTCATCACAAGCAACTTCGCTCGGCACAAACAACTTCACTCGGCACAAGCAAATTTGCTCGGCACAAGCCAAACTTGCTCGATACAGAACAACCAGAAAATTGTCTTTGAAAGATAAACAACTAATTACTTTTCTAGAGTGCCAACTGATCAATTACCCTTTTATTTTCCTTAACTCAACCATTCACTTGGTCATCTTGTTAAATCTTCTTCATCAACAATAGATATGGTACTCAAATAGATAACAATAGTCTCACCAGTTAAGGTTTGACAACAATGACAAAATAATAATTGCTTGCATTGTCACTTTCCAACAATCTCC
>MU225215.1:2536948-2589107 GCA_018584345.1 Thuja plicata | reverse complement strand
TTTGATAAGACATGGTGCATCATTACCAAATTTTACATATCCTCCTTTGCATTGGTTTAGGGTTTCAAACTTATCTTTGTCACTAGTCATATGATGGGAACAACCACTGTCAATGATCCAACGATCAGTTTTACTCATATAAGAAATTAATGCAGTTTTCTCATCATCATCAGAATCTTCTTTCATTGCAACATAAAAAACTTCTATATCATTGTCATCAGAATTGTCAGTATCATTGTCAGAAGTTTCTTCAACATTATAACAAGATTTCTTACCTTTGTCTTTGTAATCCTTATATTTCTTGAATTATCGATCATCCTTTCTGTCTTTGTATTCTTTGTATTTGTTGTCCTTTCTTTCATCTTTTTCATTCTTATCAGGACATCTAGCAGCTATATGACCAACTTTATTGCATGAAAAACAAATAATAGGAAGTTTACCTCTGTATTTTCCTTTTCCTCTGGATAGCCTTTTTTCCATAAGTGCTTCAAGTTCTTCAAGATCAACATCAGTAGTGTGACTATCACTATTCACATTTTTCTTTCCTTTCTTAGATTTATTGAGAACCAGTTGTGATCTAATAGCAGAATCAATACCTTGTGGATTGTAGTTATCATAATTTGACATTTCAAATGCAGTGAGTCTGCCTATCAATTTTTCCTAATTCAGATTATTGCTAGGAGTACATCTCAGTTCTTGAATTACATAAACTCTAATAGCATATACAAGAAGTAAAGTTCTTAGTACCTTGCTCATAATAGTGTTCTCATCAATTGTTCCATTAGCTCCTCTAATGGAATTTACAACTTCTTTTACTCTACCATAATACTGATTAACATTTTCACCCTCTTGCATTTTCATCTCATCAAAATTACCTCTTAGACTTTCTGATTTAGCCCTCAGCAGATTTGTGTCTCCACCATAGACAGTTGCAAGTTTGTCCCACATCTAATTTGCATTTGTGCAGCTCTTTATATCATTAAACTTTGAATAGCTCAATGAGGAGGCAATCACCAACATTGCTTGATTGTGCTGTTGCTTTTCTCTTAGTTGTGTAGCTGTGAGAGGAGTAGTAGGTGATACATAGTCATTTTCAATAAGTCACTTAGCATCATCTCCAATACCGGTCAGATGCAGTTTCATCAAACTCTACCATGCAAGGAAGTTATCTTTGTTCAACTTAGGAACCTCCTTCTTATACATCTTGATATTTTCGCTACAAGTACCTTCAAACTATTTTCAGGAGACCAAAGCTCTGATACCAATTGTTAGAATGAATTTAGAATAACTGAGAGGGGATGGGTGAATCATTTATCCTCAGGTCTAGATGTTAGCAAATAAAACTTTCTGTATTTTAGATCTACTCGGCAGTAGTAGCATATGTCAACAACTTTAATCAAGCAGTTTAATGGCTAATGTAATTAGCTTGTAGAATCATAACAGTAAAACAAACCATAAGCATTCACACAAGTTGACACAAGTATTTAACGTGGAAACCCAATATGGGAAAAACCACCAGTAACATGCTACCAAGTTTTCACTCTTCTGAAGTGAGCTCTGTGAGGAGCCAACCCTGTTAAAGGTTACAATAACACATTGTAAGGTGTGACCTGGTGAAAGGATTTAATCACCCTGTCAGGAGTGGCCTTGTTAGAGGACTTAGAACATTCCACTTGAATTTTACCTTGTTAGAGGATTTATACAAATGACTATTAGGTCAACCTTGTTAAAGGATTTAACTGATACAATGTTTAGAAAGTAATAAAAAATTGTGATATCATACATACAAATTACTTTGCAAATTTAGATCCAATTACAACTCTGATGTTAACTTACTAGATGACCTACATTGTCATTTCAATCTTCTGATCTACTTGGAAATCCATCAAGCAATCACACATGCAACTCTCTGCTTCTATATTCAGCCTTCTCTGCTAGATCATGCCAAACAATAAATCAACCATGCAATCCTCTTGCATACATGTACTTCACATTCAACAATACACTGAGTAGCACACTTCAACACACCCAATGAATAACCCCTGAGGTTATCATATACCTCTCTGTCTAGGTCAGATAAATCTTTTTCCGCTTAATTAAGATCATAGATCTTAAGTTAGGTCAGATCCAACAGATCATTCCATCATAGCATTACATTTACTTCTCCGAAGTAGTCTCTAATTAAATCTTGAAACCATGCATTAATTATAGTTACCCATACATTAAATGACATGGATCATTCTTTAATTAACATTACATATCCCAATAAAATTAACTAAGTCGGCCAAAAATCTCAAATCTCATCATTAATCCAATTACTGTAAGTCGGCCAACATTACTGTTTCCACTCGGCAATTTCACTGGTGCTCGGCATTGACCAAAATTTCTCATCACAAGCAACTTTGCTTGGCACAAACAACTTCACTCAGCACAAGCAACTTTTCTCGACACAAGCCAAACTTGCTCGGCACAGAACAACCAGAAAAACTATCTTTGAAAGATAAACAACTAATTACTTTGCCAGAGTGCCAACTGATCAAGTACCCTTTTATTTGCCTTAACTCAACCTTTCACTTGGTCTTTTTGTTAAATCTTCTTCATCAAAAATAGATATGGTACTCAAATAGATAACAATAGTCTCACCAGTTAAGGTTTGACAGCAATGACAAAATAATAATTGCTTGCATTGTCACTTTCCAACAAGTCCTTTCCTTGTAGAAAAAAATTGAAGTATAAAATGTCAATTATTGTAAAAAAAACAAAAGTATAAAATATGATTTATAGTGAAAAAAATATAAATTTTGATAATAATTTAAAGTAAACAAGCTATAATTTTTATGCAAATTGATTTCATATATATTTTTAATCAGAAATCTGTGGGATTTTGAAAAGAAAATATTTTTTTTATAGATGCAAGAATGAAAGAAAAGTGATTAGAAAACTAAAAATGATAAATGCATTTGGTATGAAAGTAATAAGATCTTGTAAGAAAAGCACATTGAGTGAGACGATAGGAAATTTATATAGATATATTTGTAATATAATAATAATTTTTCATCATTACTTAGCACCACAATCATTAGGAAGTTGTTTCATACAAGAAAATGAGGAAGATCCATTTTTCTTGAACTATAAAACATTGCAACAAACAAAAGTATATATAACACAATTGTTTTATTTTGAAGAGATGTAATCAAGATAAATAGGGTTGTCTATTTAGTATAAACCAAATTGATAATTACATAATTAATAACATGTTTCATAATATCCATGTTTGAAAAGAAAGGTGGAATCTACCCACCCATTAGAACTATCCAAGATTTTTCCTGGTTTGTGGAAGATAATAATTTAAGTGACATTTTTCCGGACAATGGATCATACACTTGGACTAATCAACGAATTGATTTATTAGAAATTGCTGAGAGATTGGATAGGTTCTTGTTCTCGCAATAATGGAAGTTATTGAGTTATAATTTTAAATCAAAAATCTTACCTTTTGTTGAATCAGATCATTTTCCAGTTCAGTTACTGGTATCAAAGAATAATCCTCTGCAAGGTAATAATTGTGTTATCTGTTTTAAATTTGAACACATTTGGTTCAGGCACCCATATTTTAGTATGCTCTTGAAATAGTGGTGGGTAAGTGCTCCAAATTATTGGGATCCTAAGATGCTTTAGTTTTCTAAAAAGCTTCGTTACATGAAAGGGATGATTAAAGATTGGAATGAGAAGGTCTTCAAAAATGTGTTCAAATAGAATCAAGAGGTCTCAAAAAAATTAGAGAAGGTCAGTTCAGCCATCATTCAAAAAGGTCTTAATTTGGATTTATACCATGAACAAAAATCCTTGAAACAAGAATGGGAGGAACTTTGCAAGAGGGAGGAGATTTACTAGAGACAAAAGTCAATTGAATTATGGTTAAGAGATGGGGATAAGAATACAAAATTATTTCATGAATCTACAAGAGTTAAAAGGGTTGTAAATACTATTTTTTCAATTAAACATTCATAGTCTGGTCATCTTATAGAAGAAGAGAGTGGTATTAAGGAGGAAGGTGTTAGCTTTTTTACAAATCTTTTGGCTCCCCCCAATTGGAACCTGTTGATGACAATTTGATTAATGATTTCATTAGTTGCATTCCCCCTCTTATTATAGAAGATCACAACAGGATGTTGCTTGCCCCTTTTTCATTGGAAGAAATTAAAAAAGTGGTATCCTCATTCCTGCCTGACAAAGCCTTGAGCCCAGATGGATTTACAACTCTTTTTTCCAAAAAATTTTGGATTTCATTGGTTCTGATCTCCTAGCAGTGGTAGAAGAATCGAGGAGAAATGCCAAAATTATTAGGAGCTTCAATTCGACTAACATTTCTATCATCCCAAAAGTTAAGCAACCAGCTACTTTTTCTGATTTAAGGCCTATATATTAATGCAACATGATATACAAAGTGATTACCAAAGCCATATACATGAGGTTGCAACAATTTATCCCCCATATCATTTCTTCAGAACAAGGTGGTTTCATGCCAGGAAGAGAAATATGGGAAGGCATTGTAGTTTCACATGATACTCTTCACTTTATTAGATCTCACCAACTGTCTAGCTTTGTGATCAAGCTTGACATGATGAAGGCCTACGATAGAGTAAGATGGTCTTTCCTCTTTAAAGTTCTTTCCAAATTTGGTTTTTAGGATAAATGGTGCAGATGGATCAAAGGATGTATTTCAGGTGCCTGGTTTTCAGTCATTATTAATGGTGAGTCAGTTGGTTTTTTCCCCTCTTCTCAAGGGGTTTGTTAGGGTGACCCGCTATCTCCAGTTTTATTTATTCTTATGGCTAATGCATTCAACAGATTCACCATTAGATCCTCACAAATGGGCTTATGGAAATGAATTTTGATCCCTTTTACGTCTATTATAGTCACTCATTCCCTATTTGATGATGATACTCTCATGTTTAGTAAGTCAAATGTGAAGGAAGCTACTCAAATTAAGCATGTCCTGGACTCATATTTAGAAGTTTCAGGTTAGAGAATCAATGCCAAAAAATCTAAAACTTTCATTTTTAACACTAATGATATAGTAGCTCAAAGGATTACTTCAATCTTGGGTTTCTCGGTGGATCAAATATCGTCAGTTTATCTGGGCATTCCCTTCTTTATGGGAAGAAACATGCCAACTTTTTGGCTTCCTATCATTGATAGAATTGGGGTTAGGATCACAGCCTGGAAAGCTAGATGGCTATCTTTGTCAGGCCACATTTTTCTAGTTAAAGCTATCCTTACAGCTATTCCAAACTATTACTTGTCAGTTCTTAATGCTCCCTCTTCTATAGTTTTGCAAATTTAGAAGATTATTTAGGATTTTATATGGAATAGAAACTTATCAGATAAAAAGAAGCTTCCCCTTGTTTCTTTGCATGAAATGGCTCATGTCAAGGCATCTGGGGGTGTGGGGTTGCATGATATTGCTACTAGAAATAAGGCTTTTGGGGGTAAATTGGTGTGGCAAATGTATATGAAACCTCATGAAAAATGGTGCTCAATCATGCAAGAAAAATACTTAGACTCTCCAAATCCTGCGAGAATCTTCACTTTGTCTAATCCCCCTTTGGGTTCAGCCATATGGAATTTCATGATTTCTTCAAAGGACCTTGTTTTTAATTATGTTACTTGGGAAATCTACAGTGGGGAGCAAGTAAAGTTTGTGAAAGACTCGTGGATTGGATTCTCCCTATATGTAGACAAGAAAATTTAGATGAAGTACATCAAGTTTTAAAAGCTGAGTGGGGCTCTTCTTTTTGGGACTATGTCTTGGCAGTTGAAATTCATTTAGGTAGGGTATTATGGAAAGAACCTCCAGCCCATCTTCTTAGTCAGCCAAGTCTTCTTTCCTTGAGGGACTCTTTTGCTGAAAGAATTGTTTTCCTTTCTAATAGGCCAGATATTATTAGATGGGCCCCATCCAAAGGAGGTAATTACTCCAACAAGGAAGGTTATTATGGTCTTTGACAAATGGTTAATTCAAACAAAAAGTTTAGAGTCATTTCCTTTTGCTGGAATTCTGTTGTGTTGCCAAAGGCTAGATGCTTTGCTTGGATTTCCCTTAGAAAAAGGATCCTCACTAGTGAACGACTACTCAGGCTGGGTATTGCGGAATCATTTTTCTACAAATTATGTAATAAGGAGCTGGAAAATACAAATCACCTTCTACTTCAATTTCCCTTTGCTTATCAATGTTGGGTTTTTTTTCTCCACAAACTTCAAATGTCTTTGCCTCTTCCAAATAATCTTTGGGACCTATTTGAATCTTGGCCGGTTGTGTTCTCAAGATCTATGTTTGCATGCATTTGGAAGTGCATCCCTGATGTCGTGATCTAGGCCATTTGGTGGGAGTGCAACAAGATCATATTTCACAATGAAAAGTTAGATTTAGAATCTTTCCTTGATGAGCTTGAGAATGCAATTTCAGAGGTAGTGAATGCAAATATATTCAACTGTGTAAAAAAAATCTCATTTTCTATTTGGGATCATTAGCTTATAAAATTGTGGAAGCAAATAAAGTTGCCTCCATGATTCTCCCCAAATTGGAATACTAATCATCAATCTCATCGGAATAGAATCAAATGGTCTCCTCCCTCTAGAGATTTCCTAAAGCTAAATTTTGATGGTTGCTCTCATGGGAACCTTGGTAAGTCAGGTCTGGTTGCCTGCATTAGGGATTGGCAAGGTGATGTAGTCACAATCAAAGTAGATGTTTTATTTGATGGAACCTCTTAGTTCCTTTTCTTTCTTATATATGAAATGCTTGCTCTATTTGTCCCAACACTTATCAAGGCAAGATACAGAACAATAGAAACATGGTTTTAAAACCCTCTACATTTTGATTTCCACAAAATCGGGTGGGAAAAGCCTTCTGACTTAGAATAATCAAATCAAAATACTATTCTAGCAGATGTAAAATGGAATTACAGATATTAACCATCTGTAATATTTATTTGATAGTATAAAACATAATGGAAAAGATTAATTTTAATAGTGATACTCACCTACTCTAATTAAAAACATACCAGTGTTTATCCTAGGGTATGGTGTCACTCTGGATCCTCACAACCAATTGGTATGAATATAAACTTGAAAACAACCATAGATCTGAATAAAAATAGATATACCTTATACATCTACCCTCACACATATGCCAAGATAATCATCAGATTCATTAAACATCCCAAGTTTCACTAAAATAATCCTAAGGCAGTTAATCTTTCCTTGAAAGAACCCTAAAACAATTTCAAAATCTGCCTAACAGACATATAAATTGAAAAATCCTTAATCACTCAATTTAAAAAAAACTCAGAACATAATAATGAAGACAAATACTCGTCATAAGTTCAGAAATTATTGATGGATTCTCATTTGTATTCATATCAAAATAGTTATTACATTCAACATAACTTTCAAAACCCTTCTCCAAATATATTGGTCTCAAACCGAAGTTTATACAATTCAATTTTATTCCCAAATGAAAAATGGCTATCCATTTCCCAGTAGTCCTAGAATCATTTTATAACTAAGGATGCAACAAGCTTTGGACTACATGGGAAAGATTTACAAAATCTTGCAACAACTTCAAAACTGGCAAACTAACCAATTTGCAAACAGAACACGGGTGACACAAAATATGCGAAGTCTGAACAGAATTGGTTATTTTTTTTTTAAAATATCCTTCTATCCTTTCAGTTTTCCCTCCCACCTATTCACTTCTTTGGTAGTGGGCCAATAAAAAGTCTTCTCTTTCTCCAGATTCATCACAACTTCAGTCCACCTGGCATCTAAAACTAATCTTCAGAAATAAACCTTGTCATGTCCACTTCTACTTTGAAAAGGTTGTCAATCAGATTATTGCAGTAGCTCACATTTGTATCCTTCTCTATATTGAATTTTACATCATCAACATTCCATATTTCATCAAATTCCCTTTCCCAATATGGCTATGGCTTCAAAGCACTATCATCATTATAAATTTTGGGAACAAGTGTGGGGCATTGATCACCAAATAGCTGCAACTTATTATTTATTAGCTCATTTTTACCATTGAAAAAAGCATGAGTGTCATTTAGAAAATTTATCATTTCAATGGTATCTGATACTTTGTCAGGAAAATCATCACTGTACAGGATTTCTATTTTTAACTTATCCACCACTCTACCTTTTCCTGACCAAAATTTGAAAGCTAGTACCAGAAATGTCATGGCTTCTGTAACTGTCCTGGAGGCTTCTTGTAATGAACCATATAGATTATGTACCATTTGAGTCTTCTGTTGTAGCACACTAACCCAATGTTGTATAATAGCCAGGATGATAGGAACTGCATTATCAATTTTTGTTATGATAGCTCCTCTATTTTACCCTCTTCTGGTGCTAAGTCATCTCTTGTTTGAGTTGCTTCTTCTATTTTTTCCTTCTCAGCCAGCTGAGGAATTTCAACTATCTTTTTCTCATTCAGTTCTTTCTTTAATTTCTCTATCTCTTCCTCCAAAGTGTAGTTATGCACCATTACCTCCTCATGCTTCTTGGCCAAAGCCATCATCTGACCAAAAGTTTTTTCATACCTTTTGGATAAGTCCTCTATTTTTTCTAAGTTTATAAAAGACACTTGGGTCATAAGTTGGGAAATCTCAGTGTCACTAGTATTCTGTAGGTTCCAAATTATCCTATCTTCCCTTTTCTCTTCTCTAATGTTCAGAACCAGAGGCTTGTCTATAGTAGGAGCCAGGGACCAAATAGCCAAAGTTTTAGATTTAGGATAAAATCTTGATCCTCTTAATACATCATCTATCTCAAATTCTATCTTGGCCATAGGATTTTCCTATCTTCTGATTTGGACGATGATGAAGGTAGATTGCAAATCCCAATCTGACATTAGTAGCATTCCACTGTTCTATACCAAGATTCTTTCCTGTTCTACAATTATTATTTCATTTTTAGGGTCATACTCCTGGAGTGTCCTTATAATCTCTTCATTCTTTTCTTCTTGTCCTTCTTCTACTATCAAGTTCTACCTCAAATCTTGTTGTTTCAACTTAATCAAGAAACTCTTGAATTCTTCTGATTTGATGAAATCATCATCCTTGATTAACTCGCTGGCAATCATTATCCTTTCATCTATCTCTATATTTAAAATCAACTCATTCTCTCCATAAGCTTCATCCTCTGGCACTTTATAAAATTATTTCCTAATCCTTCTAAAGTATTTTCCATGTTCTTTCACCACCGCCTTGGCCATGCTCTTTTTATCTTACACCATTCTGTGCTATGTTTTTTGTTTCTTGCTAGGTGGTTCCCTAGCAGAAGTGGCTTCTTAACCAACATCTTCTTCTTATTCTCCATGATGTTCAGACTACTCTAGATGTTCATGATCATGCAAATCTACTGTATGGGGAGATCCCTGAGACTGTGTATCTTCTGCATTAAAATTTGGTACTTGTGCCATTAGGGTGTCATATGCTTCCAACATCTTGTCAATTCTCTACAAGTATGGGGTTTCAGGGAGAAATCCAGAGAAAGAATTATCTGATTCTCTCTATTCAACTTCAACTCTCATTAGATATTTCCATTTTCTTCTCCTTTCCTAAACCTCAACTTTCTTCAATCGATTCCTTACAACATCTTCCTCATCTAAAGGTTCATGATCTCTTACATGTTGCCAAGAAGTCAAATTCTTCAGAACTGTCTTAATGAACTATTTTCGATCACAAAACCTTGATAGTGTGCTGGACAATCTGTACTGTTTTAGAAAACCATTCATTTGCTCAAAATATTTCTTCCCTATAGAAAAATCATGTCCCACCCATAACCTTGGGGTAAAAGTTCCCTTCTTATGCCCTTCTAAGTATTCTTTATCTACCCATGTGATTTGCCAAATAAATTCTAAAAAGGCAATTCTAAGTGGAACAAATAGAGGGAGAACATGGGGGTGGCTGTGAACAACCATAGACCCTAATTATTGTGAATTGATCAAAGAAAAAGAAATCCCCCCAATTGTGAGTAATAGACCAATTTTATATGATAGCCCATGGTCTCAATAATCTTTTCACATCAGTTGATAGTCTTTCCCTAGTTACCCCTAACATATCCGAAATTGGATCAACAATCCAGTTATGAAAACACACAAAAGAGGAATCCTTAGAAGCACTATCCCATACCCGAGTCCATCTTTGGATTGGCATCTCGACCCCATATTATGAATCAAATAATTCTAACTCCTTATCCATAATATCCCTGTTGTAATATAAGATCAAGAACATCAAATGTGAATAATGATTGAAAGTGGGCACAGGCACATTCTGCTGTATCTCCACCAATGTTGTATGTATGGCCTCAACTACGTACCCTACATAATAAAAATCAGTGTTGACTTCTGGATGTTGAATATCTATGGCCATCATCAACAGGTAAGCAGGGGTGGTTGAATCTGCATCAAAACCTAAGACTTTACTCATACCATAGACTGTACATTTGACATAATTGTGGAACATGGATAAATCTAAAGGAGGTTTCACACTGTTTGGGACTGACACCAAATTTCTATCTATCCTGGGCATGAACCTAGGCATCTCATGATTTTTTATCACTTTCTCCCTCTTCTCATAATCAACCTAAATTTTATCTAGATCAATTTCAGTATAGATTGCACCATGAATTTTAAAAAACTCAGAGACTGTCCTCCTATTGATGGCCACTGGGGCTTCCTTGTTTTTCTTTTTGATTACTCTAGCTACTGGACAATAGCTCTTAACTAATTCTTTTATTAAATCAACATCAACATAAATGTCTGGAACTATCAAATTTTCCATATTTGAATTCCACGGGTTGAAAATAGGGCTTGATTTAACCCTATTGTTCCAAAAATAATGAAACAGAGCATTACCAAAATAATTGAGTGTGATAGGATTCCTGCATTGGTGCCATTTATCAATCCATTCTTCCCAATCTACACTATTTGAATTAGAAGACCCTGGCAAGAGATCTTTGAATTATTTTGAGCATTTCTTTACTGCCACTATTTTCTTCCCAGTTCCGTTAGAAGCTGTACTCGAAGTTGCTTGACTCATCTTCCCTTCTGCAAATTTTTTCTCATCTTCCCTTCTACACTTCGCTCAGGAAATCACAAGGCAAAAAATGAGAAGTGTACCAAATGAATGCATAATCAATCATACTTATAGCCCATCTAATCGAAGTCTTGTCTTCATTACTGCAACTTCTCATGCTTGCAAAAACAAGCTATTAACTCTTGCAACTGGTGTGACCATAAATTCAAAATTGCGTATCCTTGCTGGAACAACTATACATTCTCTTCCTTTGTCACTTAATAATAGGAAAAGGACACATGCCATGCTATCACATACTTGCTGTCTATTCAGACATTTAAAACTATCATCGGGCGAGTGAGTGATGAAAGCTCTTTGGCCTCTTTTGTCTTTTCAATTGCACACTCACAATGTATTATTTCTTCATGCTTGAGACTTTGCGAGTAAGCGATGAGAAAAGAACTGACTAAAAATTTACCTTATCGCCCACCCGTGGCCTACTTCTAAATAGATCTTATTATCAGGTGAGTGAGCGACACCTCTTATCTTTCTTAAATCATGCACCCGCAACACTTCATTTCACCATGCTTGAAACCTTGCGAGTGAGTGATAGTTCATTTAAAAAAAGATAATTTAACCACATCACTCACTCGTTGTCTTTTTTCTGACAACCGCTAAGCCTTAGTAAGTGAGCGAAAATTACTACATCTTTCACTCGCACACTCATGGCTTAAAAAACACTAACTACCAAAATAGCGCGACTGAGCGCCGTCATAAAAATCCTCTTCAGTCGCACACTCACTGAGAAAAATATTTGAGTGAATCATTCATCGTGACTGAGAGATGATTTATCTTTTCTCCTTGATCGCAAAGTTGCACACCAAAATATTCATCTGCCAACCATTTGCAAGTGAGCGATGAATTAAAATACACAATCTTTTCAATGAACTTTCTTCACTCGCGCACTCGCCATGTGAAAATGACTTGATCTTTATTAATCGCGAGTGTGCGAAGACTCAAATACTTCCTTCATCGCTCACTTGCTATGAAAAATGTTAGATACAACCTTAGCATGTGAGCGACCACCTATAAACTAGACTCAACCCGTGAACTCGCGTGGTAAAAGAGAAGAACAAAAAAAAACCTGCAAGTAAACGGTTAACTTAAAACTTTTCAATGCTCGCACACTCACGGGCCTAAAAGATCATAACATAAAATGACCGTGATTGCATGATAAACAATTCCTAGACCGCTCTCTTACTCGATGAACCCAAAACCAACAAGCTAAGATCTCGGCGAGTGAGTGATGAATAAAATATTCTCAACTCACGCACTCGTGATTTGAAAAAATCTAAAAGAAAATACACCGTGACTGTGTGGTGAACACTCTTGACCAATTTGTCACTCACTCACATAGTTAAGGCAACTTATCACAAAAACATCATGATTGCATGATCACATGCAAACCAACCAATCACTCACTCACACATCCAAATGACCACTAAAGAATGAGCACAGCTTGTGCGATTAACCCTGAAAATGGACAACCCGAGGACTTAACACAATTTGAACCTTTTTCACATGAAAAGACAAAGATTTGAACATAACTATGCAGGAAAAAGGTCAATGTTTGAAATTTGAAATTTTTTAGGATATAGTGCTAATAGAACCAACAACCTTGTAGAAGATCAAGCCTTATTGGTAGGTCTAATTATGGCTGAGAGATGTAATGTTTCCACCCTTCATATCGAAGGTGATTCTCAGGTAATCATAAACTCTTGCCTTTAAAGATCTTCTCACACTTGGAAACTAGCTTATATCCTTCAACAATGCTGGGATTTGATTGATTCTTTTCATGCCACTTGTTTCTCACATACTCTGAGGGAGGGAAATAAATTGGCTGACTGTCTAGACAATGTTGGGTCTGAAGGCTCTATATTTGAATCTCTTCATCTAGAGGTTATTTTTCCGAAATTCCCATCCTTAGCTGAGTGTCATTCTTGGGACTTAAAGCAGATGAACAAAGTTTAAAAGATGCATGCTCTGTATCTGTACAAATGGATGGTATCCCTCTGCATCACAATGCTCCATTCTGATGGGTTGCTTGCAGAATATCAAAACCCAATCTTGATGTCCATTTGATCTGGTATGGGAAGTTTAGTGTGGTCTAGCATTTGAATCTGGGGGACTTTGTGGTGTCTTTAAGGGTCGGTTCTCCATTGCTCTTTGTCTTATCCTGGTGGAAAACTACAAAAGGTTATAAGTCTTTCCCTAATGGCGTCCCTTCTCTGACCAAGACTCACATATGGCTTGGAAAGCAGAAGCTTGATGAGGCCTTTTCTTTGGTCAAGTCACTATAGAAAACTGATAGTGGAACTCTGGTGTCAAGAACTGTGTCTTTCGGTGCTCTACCTGTGAATGCCAATGCCGTTTACTTGGTCCTTACTACCTAAGATGTGATTGTGGAGATTTTTTGCATGAGCTTGTGTGGGTTTCATGCAAGTTCAATGACGAGAATGATGACACTTCCCTTCACATGGGTTGGGAACTCAGAGACCCAATGCCCTGGATAGTGTGCTTGGCCATTTCATTAGCCCCTGTATGGCCCTTAGACTTGTCCCCTAGTGCCGCCAAAAGGTGGTGTGGGGATTGATGGGATGATCACTAATATTTCCTACAGAATTTTATGAACAATAAATGGTGGTGGTTCCAAATCATGGGGAGGAATAAACCCCAATTTAGGTAGAACATCTTTCATCCAGGTCAAGGATTTGTGCCCATGCAATTTACACCAGCATTCCTTAAATTAGTATTTCAAGACATCAATGGAAGTTCCCTACATGACCCCAGTCTAACAAAGAGCTAGATTTTCATCAATATGGATTAGAAGACCCTTTCACATAACCCGTATGATTTGAGACTTCAGTTTTTTCATGCTCTGCAGATTGGGAATTGCAATGTTTAAATGCTCATGAGAACAACTTTAGCTCAGCCCAGTTGAATATGATCAGGCTTGTTGCTCTGTGCGGCTTACTACTCTCCTTTTTGCTCTCTGATGGAGATATCAAATTTGTATGGCCTACTGGCTTCAATCATGTACTCAGGCAAGGATTCAAAGTTTTCTTGCTAGCTTCTTTCTCTGATGAGCCCCCTGAACTAGTTTATTAATAATTAAAATATTTAAGTGCTATGTCACTTTTTGATTAACAAAAAAAACATGTTTCATAATATATTTAAATTTAGATTGAACATTTCCATTGGTATATGTTCACACATTGTCTATTGATTAGTGTAAATCATGATTATTTCAAGTTGTTCGTTAGATAAGGTGGGTAAATGAGACTTCCATAGTCAACAAAATTAAAACATTAGTTTTGTGGTGCAAATATAGATATAGGCGAATATAGCATAATACTATAATGAAATGCTAAGTAGATGAGATGGGTATAAATTAAAACAATGAAGCCAATATGCATACTTAGAGTTGTTAAAACCAAAGTACATTGCAAAGTATGTGCTATATATATGCATATTTATGCATCATGTGTCAGTAGAGACAAGGTACATGGATTTCTCATTGATTTTGATAGAATGAATGAAACTGTCCAAAATTATTATACTTTTTTGAAACAATTTTGTTATAAATTTTAACAAAAAAATGAGAACAGTAAATGCAGGTCATTTTTTTTCAAAAAAAAATTTCATTAAAAAATTAAGGAAAAAATCCTGTAACGTTCGACAAATGCTTCATGTGCCTTGTCTTTTTGAAGACATCTTGAGCAATACCTATAGGTATGATAACTGATTTCCTTGTTCTGTATATTGTATGTAGGTAGGGAACTAATATTTTAGGTTGAGCTATTGCATATATTTTTTTGATAGGTAATGGGCCGAAGCCTAGATTAATTATTATTATTATTTGTTGAGATTAATTATTATTATGTGTTAAGCTCGAATAGACTCGAACCCAAGATCTCCTAGATGAGAGGATCACAACTTATTGTTGTGCTATAGGCTCTTTCCTGTTGAGCTATTGCATATTAATTTGCACAAGTTAAACATTATTTTTTTAACCTTTTTCTATAGTTTTTAATGTGTAGATTTAATAAATAGGATTTTGGATAATTTTTTGTTTTTGCCTAATTGGCTTGTTATATTTTTTTTCTAAAACCACATGGGTTTTAGGTCTAAGTCCACTTGTAGGGAAATCCATAATCATTTGTGAAAAACATGGAATTATGGTTTAGATTTCAAATCAGAAATGGTCAATTATTAATATTGTATATATACAGTCATTGTTTTTATTTTCTAAATCATGGTTGAGAGAAATTATTGAAGGTAGCAATCATGGTAGCCTATTGTAGGGTAGGATATTTTTTGTGTTTTTGTATCTTTTCCTTATGTACTTGTTTAAAATTGACTCAATTTTTTGTATTAAAAAAGGCTAGTGTTTGATTTTTTAAATCTTTGTAGACTAACCTTTGTAAACCCAAACGGAACTATGCCATGTTTAAACAAGTTCATGGCGATGGAAATGAATAGTTTGTATATTGGATTACGACACAACTAATGGAGGAAAGTGGAATTGACAAAACAAAATCACTATATTTCAAAGTCTTTTTTAATCTTTGTAACATAAGAAATAAGGAGTAGATTCTATTTCCTATATCACAACGAAAGGAAGATGATCCACTAGGATCAAGGAGGGTTAAGTGTTGTGTGATTGTAATGATCCTTTTCTATAATCGAGGCTTCTTATGTAAGTATGATTGAACAATGCAAGACTTAAGGTGAAAAGATGAATTTTACAATGCACAGACTGACAAAGAGGAGACATGTCAATTCCAAAGCCAAAAATAGAGACAAGAAGTTGTAGCCAACTAGTATATTAAATTTGATATTGTTTTGGAGGGACTATGAAAACTTGGTTGACTTGTTCCCAAGACTAGGTTGACTGGGTCGACTTGTTCCCTATAATTCTTGACAATTTTAGTTCCAATGTATAGCCAAGGTCATGAAGTTTCTAAGACCAATCCGAGATTGGAGCCATGCACATAGAAAAAAGAGCATTTGTTTTTATAGAGAGGGGTTTTCCTTAGTCAAACCCTGGTTGAGGAATCAATCTTGAAATTGAAATCAAATGTACTTGAAAGGAAATATTGTTGATATGAAATAGAAGCTAGATCCAAAATATTAATTACCTTATACCTTGATGGTGTAATGTTTCTTTGAATGTAATCACTCGTGTTAATGCAATAAATTTGACTCCACACAAAAACCTTAAAGGAAATCATGAAAGACAAGCCTTGCATAATGAATGTTGTAGTTTTCCACAATGCTTGATGGAGGGAGGGAGAAGACTTGAAAACTTAAAGAATTTGAATGCTTGGATGCTTGAATGTTTTTGGATGACATGATATTATTCCTTGATGGTGGTCTTATCTACTCAAACCCTTAATTAGGAAGATAATATTGATCCAATTGGGAATATTTCCTTGAAATTCCTTGAAAATGCTTGAGATCTATCTTAGAATGTTTGAGATGAAAATTTGTAGGAGAGAGATTGGATTCTTATGATCTGATCTCCAAATTAAGGAGAGGTAGCTAGCTTTCTTATATACCTCTCACAAACATTTTGGAGCACAAACATGAACAGGGGTGATGAGAAATTTGTATTTCACACTTAATAATTGAGGCCAACCCCTAATTCAAATTTTGGAGCTTTTATCAAGAAATAGGTTGATTGGGTCAACCTATTCCCAAGAATAGGCTAACCTGGTTGGCCTATTTCCCCCAAAAGACATATAAATTTGGACCATGGGTCCCAATGGGAAAGGGGAATTTTTTAATGAAAAGAGAAATCAAGGGTGGAGTACAAAAGTTAACATGGGAGCCCATACATGCTAAAATGGGTCTAGGATAAATGAGCAATCACATAGTGATACAATATTAGGATGGTATATTTATCCCCCACTTTAAGAGGGAGTATGATCCCACATCATACTCACAATAAAGACTAATAAGTAGAGAGAGAAAGAGAAGGAAAACATATGATCATGGGAAAATTTGTAAAGGGTAAGTGACATCACTAATTTTAAGGACATGAGCCCCAAAATGAAGGATCTCAATTTGGAAAATCATATGAAAGGGCACATAAAATTAAATGAAACCAAAAAAAAAAAGGAAAAAGGAAAAAAAATACACCAACAGAAAAGGGGTTAGTACTAAAAAACTAGACTCCAAATCAATTAGTTGAAGAGACCTTGATAGAGAAAAATATCTCAACCACTGGCATAATGTTTGTAAAGATATTGCAAAAGCATAAGTGGTCACATGAAAATAGTGAGAGAACCCTAAAAGATAAGGTGAAAATCCATGGTTTAATCTACTAGAAAAGATAAGAGATCATGAAGCAGAAAAAGAAAGATCCATGAATGACACATGCTAGCCATTTGTGTTATGATAGGAGATCTACGAGAGAAGGAAGATGGGGAAATATTCTAGGAAGTTGTATTATGCTAGTTCCACCAATCAAATAGAAAACATTGCATGTAAATATGGAGTTAATGTTCTAGCATGTACTAATCAACCCATTTTCTATAATAGTGTGTAGGGGCACAAAATGGAATTATTAGTGGCAAAAAGGATATGTTTAGGAGCACACAAAAGGAACACTCAGGGGTGCAAAGGGAATTATCAAGGGCATGCAAAACGGACACTCAGGGTCATTAAAAATGGATGCTCAAGGGCATAAAGGGAATGCTTAGGGGTGCAAAGAGAATTCTTAGATACATGAAAAAGAGACAATTAGGGTGCAAATGGAATGCTTAGGGTCATGCAAAAGAGATGCTCTAGGGAATAAAGAGATTTTTTCATATGATAAAAAGAGGCTTCCTATATGATCTCCTCCTTAAGAGGACATCACAAAGTGATGATGGTGTCTTAAGGAAAAAAATCAATGATATCCATCTTCAACCACAAGATACCCTTTAAGTGAAAACATATGTGTAACCATATAATAGAGGCATAAATCTTTCTAAATCCAAGGAAAGATAATTGTGTAAAAGATATCTTGCAACATATGGAAAGGGATCCTTAAGAGGAAAAGGTTTTTTTGATAAGACATCTAACTCAACTAGAGTTTTTGAACAAGAAAAGAATCTTTGAGAGAAAGAGGAGGACAACAAGAATTAACCTTTTTAACCCCACTATTACTACATAGGAAAAATGGATTCTTGATGAAGGATGAAATGCTTTAATCCCCTAGATAAGGGATTTTTTTTTATGATGAACATGAAATTAAAAAAAAAAGGAAGAGGTTGTGACCCAGGATACAAACCTCTTGTATAAGAGAGAATACCTAATGCAAATAAACAATTTCATTTAAGATTGAACATCACATAATAAACACACACCACTTTACCAAGGAAAGTGGATCCTTAGAAAGGATTTTAAAGAAAACCCCTTTCCCCCTAGTGTGGAGGTAAGGGAAAGGATAAAAAAGTATGTAATCTAAGATAAATTATAATAGACATAAACTCCCAAGTAAGAAAGATATTGTAAATAAGAATATTATTCTCCCCAAAAGGAGAAAAATCTTCATGTGAAATAAATGAGTCCATGAAATGAAGGACATAATTTCATAAAGAGATACAAAGAGATAATGGATCCTTTAAGAGGATAAAGACCAACCTTTCCACCTCAGTAGAAGGAAAAGGAAAATAACCTATTATGTTGCTCATAAGGAATAATGAAAAATATAGCACCATACAAACAAAGGGCCCCCAAACAAGTAAGCTTACTAAGATCACATGATGTGAATCAACATAATAGGTGAAGGAAATGCTAAGGTAATATGTGGATACTAAAACTATTTGTAATCTCTTTTATTTGTACAATGACATTATGATATGAGGAAGGAGAAGAAGTTTTCATGTTTTTCTTAGATAATAAATGTGTGATCAAATTTTGAAAAGGATTGTGAGAAATGTTTTCTCAAGTTGTAAATCTAGTTCCATGTGGAAGAGGAGGATGTATAGGGACTTGTTCATTTTTCCAAGATCTTGTCCACTATAGGCTTGTGTATAAATCTTGTCATAACTAATCTCATAAGATATCTTTGATTTGGAAGGTGGAAGGTGTTGGTTCTTTTTCTTGCTGATCCTTTTATACCTGTGGCTCAGGTATATTCCTCTATATGCCCAAACACTAATTCAACAAGAAAAAAAACAACGTTCAACAAGGTCCTTAAACCTTCTACACTTTGAGCTCCACAGACTTAGGTGGGTATTACCTATCTTTTGCCTTGAATATTCAAATAGTATCACAAACTAGAAGGCATAGTGGATGCAACATAAAACATGTAAATGGTAGAATATTTTATAAATATTGATGGGAACCACACATTCTAACATACTAGACCAGTGCCCTATCTAGTGGGTATGGAGTCACTTTAAATGAAAAGACTCTTAACAATAATATACATCAAATTTAAAACCTAAAAATGATCTCTGAACTTTACTATGCCTTACATACTCAATTCACACTCTTGGAAGAAAATATAATCATCTAATTCATTGTAGTTCTTTACTCACTGAAACCACTTTAAGGAATTTAATTCTCTTTGAAAGAAACCCTAAACTAGTTAGACCCTCTGCCTTACAGAGTGATGGATTGAGATGTCCTTAAGAACCAATCCAAATTAATACAAGAACTAAAACAAATGCATTAATCATTAAGATTAAATCGATAATAAGAAAATGCAGACATATATTGATACTAAAACATCTAAAACATTTAAAATCAGAGCCAAAGAGACCACTGATAGTCTTAATCTTAATATACAGAGCTTACAAGATTTTTGTGGCATAAAAATCCCATCCTCTAAAAAGACCTAGAAAAATCTAATTATACCAATCAGACACCACAAGATTGGACCACATTAGGGAAAAAACAAACCCTAATGCACAACCACCAAGACTTGGGAACATACCCAACATTAAGGAAAAAAGACAAGGAGTTGACTAAGGGTTACAAAATACCTGCAAATATGATCAGAAGCTCAATCCATCACCTCTCAACAATTATGAAGCCATAGTCATCAAAATTATACCCCTTCAACATCTCACAACTGCATAAATGTGAACCAAAAGATCAGGTTCATCCATCTACCTTCCTACAACATGAAATGCAGAGCCACCGCCAAAAAAAACTTCTACAACGTAAAACATTCAAACATTTGCCTCAACAGTCATCCCTGGCATGAAAAATATATCGACGACAAAGATCAAACCTTGAATTAAATTTAAAATGAGGCTGTCTGATCAACCCTTAAAACACCTGCGAGCTTGTAAGCCCATGACACATGGTAGCTCCACATAGCAGTTTCGGTCCCACTTGAATTTTCCTCATCAATTTGGACATGTGTCACTTAGGTGTGATTCCTTGATGAGTATCCTTAGGGAATCTTTGGATCAAGGCATCATGCCTACCATCTAATTAAAATAAATTTGTCCCACCTTTATCTTCCTTTTTTTCCAGCCAAGTCCTACCGCCAAGCATGTGTCACATAGGCGTGATGCCTTGAAAAGTACCTCCTTGTATCTATCATTCATGGGATTGTGCCCACCATTGGATTAAATTTTATCAATCAGAGCAAACCTTATCTTCCTTTAACTTTGAAGATGCTGGCCCCACAATCTTAGGAAGGACTCTTGTTGTTCACGCACGATTTCTTGATGGCTATCCTTGCTGCATCTTTTGATCAAGGCATTATGCCCGCTATTGGATCAAAACAAATATGCTCAATACTTTGAAATAATAAGATAGCACGGGGAACTTAACTTAGGAAATATTAAAACATAGGCCCCGCAATGACTTAGTACTTTAAAAGGAAATGGCCCCCACATGACAACTTAATACACATGGTTAAAATGACTTAAGTGGCTCCCAAAAAGGTAATGTAAGAAAATAAGAAGCACAAGAGACTTATGGTTTAAAAAAAAAAAAAAACCAAGGGTTGGACCAAAAGGCAATTAGGGCTTAGAAAAAAGGCTTAGACATAGCAAAAAAATAGGTTGGGCTTAGTACCATGGAAATAATTTGCAGTCCTAATAGTGGCTCTAACTGAGGAAGATTGATAACATGATCAACACTAGAACACCAACACTCTAGGACACAAACCAAAACCCTAAAAATGTACATATACACATATATTACTATGCATGAAAAGTGAACTATGAGAAAAATGGCTTGAGATACAGTCCATGCACAGGCAAGTCCTACACTTCACCAGTGGGAGTTTGAAAGAAATAAGAATCCTTCCCATGTAGATCTTGCACAAAAAATGGTCCCAACCACAAGGACTCAATTTTGCAATGCTTTCCTTTGTCTTCTAGTATTTAATTCCATTGGATCACCATGTCATTCACATGAAATTTCCTTTATGATTCTCTCTTGTAAAATATATACTTGGACTATTACTGGATCTTCTAATTTTGCACTTGTACTTCACTTCTGACCTCATCCAACTCCACCAACTGCAACATTCTATTTTGCATTAGCTCTGTCACTTCTATCTCTTCATCTTGGATGAGATTGTAGAATAAAAATAAATTGTTCTATGGTAATATAGCTTGTGTTCCATAAGCCATCTCAAAAGGGGACACACCTATAGCTCTTTTACTGTTATCCTATCAGCTCACAAAGATAACTTAAGCTTTAAATTCTAAGACATTTTTTTCTTCTCTGATGTCTTCTTGATAATCTTCATAATACTCTTTTTACTATATTCTGCTTGTCCATTCACTTGTGGATGATACGGTGAAGAATATGAAACCATTATACTATACTGGTCACAAAACTCCTTGAATTGTTCAAACCTAAAGCACATAGCATTATCAATAACTAGCTTCCTTGGCACACCAAACCTGGTCAAGATGTTATCTATTAGAAAATAAATAAACACCTTACTGGTTGCTCTCTTGGTTGGTATAACCTCAACCCATTTTTTGACATAGTCAATGGCAACAAGGATCCAACTGTGACCCCCACTAGAATTTTCTGAAAACTCTCCAATAAAATCGATGCCCCATCAGGAAAAAGGAACCTAACCTGAAATTGGATTCAAAGGAAAACCCCCTGAATACATTACCTTATTTAAAAACTTATGACAAGCTTCACATTTATGCACAAATTGATATGTGTCCCTGAATAAACAAGGCCAATAGAAACTAGCTTTGAGTATCTTATGTGCAGTTGTCTTGGCAGAATAGTTCCCTCCACATACACCACTATGTGTTTCTTTTAATACTTTATTAGACTGAGTCCTATCTAAACAAAAAAAGAGAACTCCATCTCTATCTTTCCAATATAAATCTCCTTTAATTAACACATATTTTTGAGCATGAAGTCTGAGAGTCTTCCTTTGATTTTCATTCAAATTCTTAGGAGACGTGGTATTCTTAAAAAAATATACTATGCTAGTATACCATGGTTTCATCTCAATGCTAGTTTTTACTTCATTTGTTTGTACATTATTTCCTTGTGCAAGCTCCATATTTGTTTCTATCATGAGCTTGGCTAACCCCAAGCCTCTAACCAATTTGGTGATCTGGATCTCCAAATCAAATTCTTGTATTCTATTAACCCATCTACACTTCTTACCAATAACCTCATTTTGTGAAAGAATATCCTTAACATTAGCATGAGGTACATAAGCGATTACCTTGGCACATAAAAAATATGGCCTAAAAGCCTTAACTTCCTTAACTAAGGTATAAGCTTATTTTTCCATAATTTCATAATTTAACTCTACTGCCTACAAAGACTTGCTGAAAAATGCAATAGGATGTTCAAATCCTTCCTTGTCCTTCTGTAGTAGTACTACAACAATGGTATATAATGAATCAAATGAGAAAAGAGAAAATGACAACTCACAGTTAGAAGACTTCAAAACTGAAGCTTCCTGAATAGCCATCTTGATCTTCTCAAAATCTTGTTGAGCCTCTTTATCCCACCCATACTTAACACCTTTCTTTAGCAACTTGATAATATGTTTTATAATTTCTACAAAATTTACAATAAAACTTCTTACAAAATTTATCTTTCCTAGGAAATATTGTACACCCTTGATGTTCCTAGGAGGATTCAACTTACTGATAACTTCAATCCTCTCTGGATCAATTCTCACTCCTTCTTTGGATACTATATGTCCTAGCAATTTTACTTCTGAAATAGAAAAGTGACACTTCTTTGGATTAAGAGACCCTCCAAACTCCAAAGCCTTACCAAAAATTATCTCCAGATGCTTGTAATGGTCCTCAAATTTCTTTGAGTATGCAGTGAGATCATCCCGATAAACAACCATTATTACATTTATGAACTCCTTGAAAGAAACATCCATTGCTCTCTTAAAAGTGGCCCCTACATTCATGAGACAAAAAGGAATTCTTACATAAACATGATTCCCCCACGGGGTAGTAAAAGCTATCTTGAACTGATCCAATTCATTTACCAAAACTTGATTGTAACCTGAAAACCCATCTATCATGGATAAAAGATCACATCCTGTAACTCTTTGCAACATGGCCTCCATATTACACAAGGAATAATTTTCCTTGAGTGATGCTACATTTAGGTTCCTGAAGTCAACACAAAGTCTAATGTCTCCATTCTTTTTCTTCCTGGTACAAGATTAGACACCCAAGATGAATGTCTGATTGGTTTTATAATTTCAGCCTACCTGAGTTTCATTAATTCTTCTTGCATTTTTGGTGCTAGCAATGGATTGATTGGTCTTTTCTTTTGTCTAAATGGTTTCACACTAGGCTTTAGAGGAATCTAATGCTGGAATAAGTCCTCTCTATAGGCCTTAAGATCCTCACATGACCAAGAAAAAACATGCTTGTATTTCTTTAATAAAATGATCAAATTTCCTTTGATGTGAGGGTGTATGTTCTTCCCAATGTATACCATTTTAGGGGTTTCCTTAGACCCTAAATTTATCCCCTCAACACTCTCCATTTTAACATAAAACCTTTTATATAAGTGACTATCATTTTCACTGAACATGCTCTCAAGTTCAACCAAACCCCTAGGTATTACATTTGTTGGCAACTGAACAACCTCAATCCCAAAAATAGTTTTCTTATCATCTATGATTTCAACAAGAGCATTAAAATCAATTCTCTGGCCCTCATAACTATCCATACATTGAATGAACCTGAGAATATCACTATCATCCTCAAAGACTTTCCAATTACACATAATATCAGGAACAATGGGCCTAATCTTAGTTTCAATGGTAGAAATCCCAACCAAAGTTATATCATCATTTTTTATGGCTACACTTTCCAGGAAATCAGCCATAATGTTATTGGATCTTTCTATCCATTCAATTGAGAAAGCATAAAAAAAATTCTATCTTATTCCAAACTGCATGCTTGTATAATTTTAATCTATCATTTTTAACAATATACAAGTATCTAATTTGGGAAACTGCTAACTCTAAGTCCCCAAATACTCTTAATAATTTTATCCCATGTTTTATTGCAACCTCTAAGCCTAACAACAATGCTTCATAATCTGCAATGTTATTTGTACATTGGAAAACTAAGAGGAAAGAATACTTAAAAGTTGTACCCGATGGGGAAATAAAGACTACACCAACTCTAGATCCTTCCCTGGAGAATGTACCATTAAAGTACATTTTACATATCCCATCATGATATGATTTCAATTCATCCACTAGTGGGTCTGTATCTTTTCGTTGGGACTAAACCTATTCAACTCTAAAATTTTCCATGTCAACATCCATAAAACAGTTCAACACTCTTGGATCCCTTTTCTCAATTATCACTAGAGCATGTGGCTCTCTATATAACTTAACATCACTCCCATTGATGGGGATAGTAGAATGAGATAGGTCCAACTGTACATGTCCCCCATTAACTATTGCCCACTGCCTAGATAACAACATATCATAATGAGGTTGTGTATGAACCACAACAACATCCATTTTGAAAGTAACCTCAGGGAATGCATAAATTTTGACCTCAACACCCTTTAGGTTCCCACCACAGGTACCTCTCTATTATCCAGAGAAAAAAATCTTCCAAAATATGTATCAAATTTTAAGCCCAACTCCTTCATAACACCATAAGGCATTACATTTGTTGTAGCACCTGAACCTATCATACAATTTTTTATTAATTGGTAATTTATTAGAAAAGTCACATAAAAGGGTCTACCTAAGAAGGATCCTAAGTAATAATGTTCCCCACATAAATCCTAGGAGGCTCATGCTCCTCACCATTTCCTTTTTTCTTGATGGTCTTTGTAATAGGAAAAATATCATTAGGTATACTTTTAAGTAAAGAGAAGGCAACCTCTTTATGCTCCTTTATCTTCAAAATTTCCATCAAAGGAACTGACACTTTCATTTGAGATAATGTATGATTTATGTCAAAAGATAGAAAACTATGGAGATCCTCACTCAAAACTTTACCCTTTTTCTCCCTAGATTTCCCTATTTTATGATCAGTAATGGGGGTACTCTTTCTTAGATCCAAAATATTGTCTTTATTTTGATTTGAGGCTTCAGGTGAATTTTGTTTTATAAACAATGAACCAGGATTTCCCTGATCCTTATCTACTTTCCTATTTCTTAAATTGTAAGTTCCCCTAGCCTGAGAAATTGCAACAGTAGTGAGAGATCTCACTTCTTCATCACTAGGTCCTCTTAATTGAACATGTTCATCCTTTGCATTAGCAACATTGATAATATGATGCATAACATCATATGGTTCATCAATATCTTCTCTTTCATATGTCATGAACATATTGATTTGAGGACCCTCCTCCTCTTGATCACTTTATTCATCCTCATTCTCAGTTGATCCTGCTAAAGCTTGTGCAACCATACATTCGAAAGGAGAATGTGGCATGTTGCAGGACACACACCAAGAAGCATTATCTACATTGTGTACATTGTTCCTCTTCAATGGGTTAGGAGTTTCTCTATTTTTTGCACCACTTGGTCCCTCTGGTATAAGTTTACCATCCCTCCAATTTGTCTTATAGGGCATTTCCTACAATCTATAAGGCTTATAAGAACTCTGAAAATGTTTTCTATTATTCTGAAAGCCCCTTTCATTCTTTTCCACCTTAGTAGTAAGGTCTTTGATTGTAATAACCTATTTTTAAACTCTATCAACTTTTTCCTCTTCTTTGGGAAATCGATTAGATTGACCCTTAGGATATTTCCATAATATACCATCATATCTCTTTCCAAGTTTACCTGCAGCCCTTCTATTACTTTCTATACTAACTTCCATCTTGTAAGCATCTCTCAAAGTACTAGGATTTTTGTCTCTTACAAGATAGGCAATCTTTCCCTTCCAGTGCATTGCAATATGTAGTAAGACACAAATTTTCATCTAACCTCAACACTTGGAAAAGTCAATGCATAGCCTTCTGAAATCTAGTATTGAATTAAGTTTTGTTCTCATTTTGAAACTTCTTGATGTTATTGAACTCATTCACCATAAAACTAAAGTTCACCTTGTCACCATACCGCTCTTTAAAACATTTTTTAAACTCACCCCATGAACTAATACTACCATCAGCTAAGCCACGGTACCAATCTCTAGAATCTTCATTTAAGGATTGCACAAATAGCTTCATGACAACATCCTCATTCTCTATTTCATAATAATTCATCTTATCAGAGAAAGCCTTTAGATGCTCTTCACTAGTTACTACATTATTTCCACTAAACTTAGGGATTCTATCCTTTATTTCATTTGGAAATACATTTGGTTGGCCTGGAATACCATCAAAAAATAATTGCTTATATGTCTTCAAATGCATGGGTCTTCCATGAAAACCAATCCCAATACTTTGACCACTTGCATCAACACCCTCATTTTAATTTGAAGTACCCTGAAATGAACTAGATCCCAGGCCATTTGTACTAACATTTGTTGTCTGCACATTAGGGCCTGATCCAATGCTACCTTGAGTATTAGCAGTAGTATTAACTGCATTAAGATTTGTAGCAGATTGCAAAAAGGAAATTTTCTTCTTCATTTCTGGAGTAGAAACATCTAACTCTTCTTTTTCTAACTATTTAGAAATATCATCTTTTATTTTCCTATCTCTTTCTAGCTCGATGTCAATCAATGACATAACTTGAGATGTATTTACTATATCATTAGGTTCATTAATTCTGTATACCAATAACCTTCTGTTTACCTTTGTCGGATATAAGGTTACTTGTACTGACTAAAGGAGGATCTTGTAAGGAAGCCTGAGCCTTTGAAGGTCTTTCATCTTCCCAATCCACAATTTGTCTGATCATAGGACACTTCTCCACATCATTTTTCTTTAAATAACTCTCCTTCTGCCTACATTCCCTCCTCAAGGAGTCCACATCACAGAACATCTATTTATTCAAACCCTTATTGCCTTGGTCTAAGCCTTGATTCACCAACTTAAGTTAAGCCAGCCTACTTTGCAAGTTCTCATTTTTAACCACAACTACCATGACCTCATTCTCTTTATCCTTTTCCCTTCTTTGCCTTAAAATAATTTGTTCCTATATTTATCTTCTTAAGGTATCATTATTTCCAAAAATTTCATTAGGATCAGGTAATTTAATGTCAGAATTTGTAGAATCCTCTAAGTTTATCAGATCTAAATCCCTTTGGTTCATAGTTTTCTCATAAGGATAATCTTGCAGAAAAGGGTTATTCCTTATACATTTGGAAGAAGTATCCAAATTTGAAGCATTTCTAGGTCTAAAATCCCTATTATTTTTCTTATCATTATCCATCCTATACTGAATCTAGATTAAAACCTTTTGCTGAGATACATCTTCTTGGACACGAGTATCAAACATTTTATCAAAGAAGCCTAAACCATATGATTTAGTACTTATAGAAGGAGAACTCCCTTCTGGGAGAACACCCAAGGTTTGACCTACAACTGAAGCCTTAGGTTTCCAAGAACTCACAACACTAGACTCTATCCTTTTTGATCAATTTCTTCTAGAAATATTTGGGAGCCCACCCTCCGATTCATTTTCTGGATGTTCCTTCATATATGCTCTAGTGTTTCACATATTGTTTATTTCTTGAAAAAATAAGACCTAAAACAAAACTATGATTTCCACTAAAACACTAGCCAACCAAAATCTGAGTCGCCAACCCAACCAACTTGGGGAATTAAAAATATGATACTTCACCCTCAAATATTGCAAATATTAAAGTAAAATATGAAATGAACTTATCTCTTAGTGTCCCCAGTAGATTCACCAATTCTATTGGTTCTTTTTCTTGCTGATCCTTCTATACCTGCGGCTCAGATATATTCCTCTATATGCCCAAACACTAATTCAACAAGAAAAACAAATAATGTTAAACAAGGTCCTTAAACCTTCTACACTTTGAGCTCCATAGACTCAGGAGGGTATTAACTATCTTCTGCCTTCAATATTCAAATAGTATCACAAACTGACAGGCATAGTGGATACAACATAAAATATGTAAATGGTAATAGATTTTATAAAGATTGATGGGAACCACACATTCTAACATACTAGACTAGTTCCCTATCCAGTGGGTATGAAGTCACTTTAAATAAAAAGAATCTTAATAGAAACATACATAGAATATAAAACCTGTAAATGATCTCTGAACTTGACTATGCCTTACATACTAAATTCACACTCTTGGAAGAAAATATAATCATCCAATTCATTACAGTTCTTTACTCACTGAAACCACTTTAAGGAATTTAATTCTCTCTGAAAGAAACCCTAAACCAAATAGACCCTCTGCCTTACAGAGTGATGGATTGAGATGTCCTTAACAACCAATCCAAATGAATACAAGAACTAAAACAAAGACATTAAGCATTAAGATCAAATAGATAACAGGAAAATATAGATATATTGATACTAAAACATCTAAAATTTTTAAAATCAGAGCCAAAGATACCACTGATAGTCTTAATCTTAATATATAGAGATTACAAGCTTTACGTAGCATAAAAATGTCATCCTCTAAAGAGACCTAGAAAATTCTAATTATACCAATAATACACCACAAGCTTGGACCACCTCAGGGAAAAAAGAAACCCTAATGCACAACTACCAAGACTCAGGAACAAACCCAAAATTAAGGAATAAAATATAGGGAGATGACTAAGGGTGACAAAATATCTACAAATCTGATAAGAAACCCAAGCCATCACCTATCAACATTTATGAAGCTATAATCATAAAAACTATATCCCTTCAGCATCTCACCACTGCATAAATGTGAACCAAAAGCTTAGGTTCATCCATCTACCTTACTGTAGCATGAAACGTAGAGCCACCACCACAAAAACGTTGTGCAACATAAAACATTCAAATATCTGTGTCAACGGTCACCCATGGTGCAGAAAATCTATCGACGGTCGAGATCAAACCTTGAATTCATTTTAAAATGAGGCTATCCAATCAACCCTTAAAACACCCACAAGCCCATAAGCCCAGGACACATGGCAGCTCCACGTAGCATTTTTGGTCCCACTTGACTTTTCCTCATCAATCTGGATACATGTCACTCAGGTGTGATTCCTTTATGAGTATCCTTGGGGTATCTTTCAATCAAGGCATCACACCTACCTTCCGATTAAAATATATTTGTCCCACCTTTATCTTCCTTATTTCCCAGCCAGGTCTCGCCACCACCCATGTGTCACATAGGCAGGATGCCTTGAAAATTAACCTCCTCGCATCTATTGATCACAGGATTGTGCCCACCATTAGATTAAATTTGATCAGACCGAATCTTATCTTCCTTAAATTTGAAGATGTCGGCCCCACAATCTCTAAATGGACACTTGTCATTCATGCGTGATTCCTTGATGGCTATCCTTGCTGCATCTTTTGAGCAAGGCATTACGCCCGCCATTAGATCAAAACAAATCTTACCAACACTTTAAAAGAATAAGATACCATGGGGGCCTTAGACTTAGGAAATATTAAAACACAGGCCCCATAATGAATTAAGACTTTAAAAGGAAATGTGCCTCCCGCACAATGACTTAAAATACATGCTTAAACTAGCTTAAGTGGATCCCAAAAAGGTAATGAAATAAAATAAGAAGCACGAGAGACTTAGGGTTTAGAACAAAAACAAAACCAAGGTTTGGACCAAAAGGAAATTAGGGCTTAGCAACAAGGCTCAGACATAGTATAAAAATAGGTAGGACTTAGTACCATGGAGATAATTTGCAGTCCTAACAGAAGGCTTTCATCATGAGTTTTATGAAAATGTATTATGTAGGAATTTATAGTAAGAGGATTGATCTCTATAGGGAGATGCTTAATCCCATGAACATTATTTACATACTTAATCCTATTAATATTAATCACATACATTTTAGTAAGTTGATTAGAAGTGTTCTCATCTAGGTCTTTATCTTCACTCAATGGTACGTTAGGAGATTTTTTATGAATGAAATGGATAACATCATCTTGTGTTCAAAGAGATTGATGTTTATGATAAGATATAGGAGAAGGATGAATATCTAGAGGGGTAACATGCTTGGTCTCTTGCACCAAGGTACCTTTGGAAGAAGAGGGTTCACTACTATCTAACATGAATTCATAGGAGGATTAAATTTGTCTTCATTAGAAAAAGATATATCAGGAGAGGTGAAAGTATGATTAATCAATGATTCATATATGAGAAATTTTTCATGTGACTGTAGAAAACTTAGAGTTTCCGTAATAGAGGTAATATCGTTCTCTTGATTCAAAATATATTTACAAGGAAGAGGATCTTTAGGAGTGGGACAAACCTAACTTGTTAAGGCATCATATATAGAAGGAATATCGAGGAAATGCATAGAAAGTGAAGTACCATTAGGAGAAATAGTCATTATATCATCCTCTTGCAACAAGTGATCCTCATAGGGAAGGTACATTTTATGAGAAATATCATCATTGTTCTTGAAGGTCTCTTTGTTAGGAGGGAGATCCTCAAAAGAAGTGGCGATATATCTTATTGTACCAAATTTTCCTTATGAGTGGGATTAATTTTGGGATAGGGTATATCATGGGTATGGATGAAATGAATAACTAAGTTGTCATCATATGCATAAAATGGGAACACCTTGAAACTCTTGAAGAAAACTTGAAATTTAACTAGAAAATGAAGGTAACAACTTGATTCATACAAATACATGAAATATAACAACAAGGCATGAAATGAAATATTTTTTACTTTTTACTATTTTTTCAACATGTAAATGAAATTCAAGAATGAACTAGATCTATGAGGAAAGTGATAGTAGTGTGCAAAATTTTAATGCATATTTTTAATAATGAATGCATATAAATGCAATGTATACAAATCAAATCTAGACACCAAATCAGATTTGAAAATGTTATTAGTTAGGTTCACCAAAATGTAACATAAGAAATGAGGAGCAGGTCCTATTTCCTATTCACATTGGAAGGAAGATGAACCACTAGGCTCAAGGAGGCTTAAGAAATAAGTGAGTGCAATTATCCTTCACTATAATTGAGGTTTCTTATGTAAGTATGATTGAAAAATGAAAGACTTAAGGCTAAAAGATGAAATTCAAAATGCACAGACCAGCAGAGAGAAAAAATGCCAATTTTGTGACCAGAAAGAAAGTCCAAAAGTTTTAACCAACTTGTAAATTTAGTATGATTCTATTTGGGAGGGACTATGCCAACATGGTTTACTTATTCCTGAGACTAGGTTGATTGGGTCGACTTGTTCCCTGCACTTTCTAATGATTTAAGTTGCATAATGTAGATTAGGTCCTAAAATTTCTAGATTCAATCCCAAAATTTGTGTCATTTGTTCTTGCACATATAAAAGAGAGGAAATGTTGTGTAGAGAGGGGTTTTCCCAAGTTAAACCTTAGTTGAGGAAGCAACCTTGAAATTGAAATAAAGTGTTCTTGAATTAAGGAAAGCTTGTTGATATGAAATAGAAGCTAGATCCAAAATATGAATTACCTCACACCTTGATGGTTTAATTCTTCTTCGGATGTAATCACTCATGTTAATGTAATAGCCTTGTCTCCACAAAAAAACCTAAAGAGAAATAATGAAAGACAAGCCTTTCATAATGAATTTCATAGTTTTACATAATGATTGATGGAGGGAGGAAGAAGACTTGAAGACTTTGAATTATTGGATGCTTGAATGTTTATGATGCTATGATCATCTTCCTTAATGGTGGTCTTCTCTAATTGGACTTCAATGAGGGAGAGAAGATTGTTCCATTGGAGAATATTTCCTTGAAATTCCATGAAAATACTTGACATTTGTCTTAGAATACTTGAGATGCAAATTTATATGAGATATCTTGGACTCTTATGATGTGATGTGAAAATGGGGAGAGGTAGGTTTATTATGTACCCCTCACAATCATTATGAAGTGAAAAAAACAAAGATGGCTAATGGGAAATTTGGATTTCCCATTTAACAATTGACACCAAGCTTCAATTTAAATTTAGGACCATTTATCAAGGAATAGGCCAAATGGTTGACCTATTCCTAGGAATAGGAAAGGTAGGTTAGCCTATTCCCAGGAATAGGCCAACTAGGTCATCCTATTCACAGGAATAGGCAAACTAGTTGGGCCTATTCCTCCAAATATACATAGAAATTTGGACCATGAGTCCCAAGGGGAAAGGGGAATTTCCAAAATTAAAAACAAAATTGGGGTTAGAGTACCAAAAAATAATGCGGTCACCCATACATGATAAAATATGGCCATGCTAAATGAATAATTACATAGTGATGCAATTTTAGGATGGTATAAGCTCTCTCTCAAATAATAGACTAATTTTATTACTAGCTTCAAACATTTTCTTGAACCCTAATTTACAAAATAGAATGTGTTTCCATATACAAAATAAATACTTAATCATTTGATATATAGGTTACAATATATTCAATTAGAATCATGCTATGTGTTACAAAAACTAGCTTTATAATTCAATACTGTTAAAGTGAGAAATTTGAACAACAAGATGAAGGGCAAAAATGAAAACAAGGAAATGAGTCATCATACCTGCACCAAAAGATACAAAATCTAAACTTTTGCGCAAGAAAGAGAATTTTATATTGCTATGTATAATTTTCTTTTAGATACTCTGTAATTGGCACAAAATAACTAATTTAGATTTGATATTTAGCTCCAATTATTATGTTCTAAAATTACACTATCAAGGAGTTTTCAAAGTCTTACATTTGTAACATTTTTTGCAATGGAAACAATGGAATTATTCATGGAAAGAATGAATGTTCCTTGTATTTAAAATATTCACTTGACCTATACAATTTCATATATGATAAATCAAATATTTCTGGATTCAACAGTGTGTAAGTTTTTTTCATCAACATTTTGGATCACACTTTGTGATCCATCATCAAGATGAAAGTGAGTAACTGAAAGAGAATTTGATTTGTAACTATTAAAATTGTTTACATTTGTAGCACATTCCCTCCATGAATGGTATCAATTAAACTTATCATATTTCCATAGTCCATGAATGATAACTCAAATGTTTTTGGATTTAATTGTGTATATTTTTTGCATCAATATTTTGGATCACACTCTGTGATCCATCATCAAGATGAAAGTGAGAAATTGTAGAGAATTTGAGTCTAGAAATATTTAACCTATCATTCATGGACTATGGAAATCTAATAAGTTTAATTGATACTCTTCATGGGAGGTAAATACACTACAAATGTAAATAATTTGAACAGTTGTGAATCAAATTATCTTGCAGTTTCTCACTTTCATCCTAATGATGGATTATGGAGTGTGACCCAAAACATTGATGCAGAAAATTTACACATAGTTGAATCCAAAAAAAATTAAGCTATCATTCATGGGTTGTGGAAATCTACTAAGTTTGATTGATACTCTTCATGGGAGGGAAATGAGCTACAAATTCAAAAACATTGTATAGTTGTAGATCAAACTCTCTTGCAGTTGCTCACTTTCATTATGATGATAGATCGAGTATGATTTGAAATATTGATGCAAAAAAATTATACAAAGTTAAATAAATAAACATTTAAGCTAGAATTCATGGACCATGGGAATTTGATAAGTTTAATTGATACCCTTCATAGGATGGAATGTGCTACAAATGAAAATAATTTAAGTATCTACGAATCGAATCCTCTTGTAGTTGCTCACTTTCATCCTGATGATGGACATAAAGTGTAATCTAAAAAGTTGATGCAAAAAATTTACACACAATTGAATCTAGAATCATTTAAGCTATCATTCATGGAAAAGGGAAATTCAATAAGTTTAATTGTATACATGTCCTTATTATAGTTTTCAAATGATATATTTTTGATCTTAGGAAAGTTTTGTTGCAACAACTTAGTGTGCAGGTTGAAATTTGTTGGTTCTTTTTTACGCTGTGATTATTGAACAACAACCTTTTCACCTTTTGATAGATTTTACAGAGTAGCCAACTCCCAGTATTCAACCAAGAGTGAAAAGGACCAATTAACAAGGATGCGGGTCCATCCTTCTATGATTTAGGTTATGCAAAACAAAGGGGGGACACCCTTACATGCCTTCAATACTCTATTTGGCATCAATCAACAACAATCTCATGAAGGCTTCAACACGACCAGGAGATACTAGGTGAGCGGCTAATCACCCATTGAACATCAACCTTGAAGTGGAGCATGAGATTAGTACAACCACAAACCACATAAAACCTTCAAATATTCAGAGTTTAAATTCAATTTGTAGAACATAGTCAGGACTGATTTGTCATGTATCAACAAGGAATATATTGATTTCTGATTAGTGCCTTGTCCATTGGGCAATACTTCTAGTTCAGGAGCAGCATACAGAAACAAACTATTGTCAAAGACTCGAAGCCATGAATACAAATGATATCATACCATACACTACTTATAAAAATCCTTATGCAGAAAAGATGATCATATCCATAGCTTTATTTAATCTGATTCTAAATCAGAACTAAGGACTAATAACACATACATAGATGAATCCATGCAATGAATTAGAAAATTCATAATGCAAATGAACAACACGGAGGAGAGACTTGAATCTGAGAAAACTTGCATTAAGTGTGATGAATCTTGCTTTTGTACCAATCTAATCTACAACATTTACCACTTCAAAAATATGTAAAAGATATGAAAAATATCTATTCTATCCGATAACAAAGCTAATACAGTCCAATAAACTATATCCTAATGGAACCATGAACTAACTGGACATCCCTGGAGCTAGTATTCTGCAACTCACTATGGAGACTAGGATTTGGAACCCTATAACAATGGAAGAAATCTGCATAAGTAGAAAGAGAAAAACCATCAGATTCATCCTCCCTTCAACACCTATCCCTTCTCCCAAATATCTTGAACTGAACCTTTTACAACTGCTCCAAAATCTGATTTTATCTGCAGAAACATCTTCTTTGTTTTTTCCAAATTTAAGCTAACTCATTGTTTCTTCATTCTATTCAAAATGATTTGATTCTAACTTAAAATGGACTACAAAAACAAATTCCTCATTTTGAGACCTTTCTGACAGTATATGATAGTTGATACTTCTGATAAAATTTGCCCCCTGAATCACTAAAAATACTTTCCCTTCCCGTGCATATTTCTTGAATAATTTCTGAAATATTTGTGCCTTTTCAATAGTCAAACTATTGAGTTGAGATTATTTTCAATTAAATATTTGCATATTTTAACCTTTTCTCCCACACTACACCAGATTTGGACAAATGTCACTCTCCCTTAATGGTTTAATGGTTAGATGTTGAGCACTTTATCATTAAGCCATTAAGTGGACCCTAGGATTAAGTTCAAAATGCAAGTTCTTTAACCCTCTCTTTTTTGAGATAAAGTCATTTTAAATTTCATATTAATCCCTTTTAATCTGTAGTGCACTAGATTGTGCCACATGGCACCCTTTGATTGGTTCTGTGTGACCACTAGGCACCATGTCACCTATCCTACCACATGTTAGTATCTGATTGGTTGTGGAAGAGCCACCTCTGTATTGCACATGATCTTTCCATGTGTTCGGAGTGCCACATGTTGCCATGGATTAATGACTTATGCTTAAGATCCTTGCCTCTTTCTTATTAAGCTATTAAGTCATCCATTGATTTTGACCACCTCGAGAGTCATGCCAATCATGCAGTCTTTTAAGCCAACTCATCTGCCATGTTAGCCTTGTGAGTCCCACCAAAATTGGGTGTTCATCCTCTAGGCACACTTCCCAATGCACCCGCCACCTGCGCATGGAGAGCCTCTGGGCTTTGTTCTTCAAATTACTACCTGTGCATTCTTGTATATAAATCCTTATTTTTTTGTTTCCTGCTCAATGTGGGACTAATCTATTTTGGTTTTTTAAAGCTTGTATACATTTTGCTTCAAAATTTATGGGGCCTACTGGGCACTAAGCCCTCCAGCTCACGCGGTCTTCAAGAGCTTCCAAGCTCTTTCTTCAAATAACTTACAATGTGTAATACTATAAAAACATAGAAAAAATTTAGCACCCCATGCATGTGAGATAATCCATTAATATTACCTTCGCAGCTCCTCAAATCATAGCACATGTATATCCTTTTAATGATCTCCATTAGCAATCTGCACAAACTTCTTTATGTCTTCATTGCACTGGCTTCACCTTTCAATGCGTTACCCTCTACCTGGCATTACACTTGCCAAATGCATTTAAAAAAAATCTGTTCACTCTTTGTCTTACTGTGTGGACTCCTCCTTTGATGTGCTACACAACCCCTTCACAATTTGTCTGGGCAGCAAGCCATGTGCAATTCCATGTTTGGTGTGAGGCTTCTATGCACTATTTGGATGCTACATGAGATTCTAGATTTGTTAGTATGAGCAGTAGAGTTTTGGTTTTGACTGTTCAAGAGGCTTCATCATGCAAGATTTGATTCGCTGCCACAACATCACAAACCTGAGCGTTTCATTCCCTACACCCCGCTAAGGCCTTTCTTGGCATTATGTCCATGCTGACAATTTCCCCTTGCGTGGTATAAGTCATGGTAAAACATTGATAGTAAATACTAATTAGCTCCTTACTTTTGTCATTAAGGCACTCCTTTAGTTTGGATGGTTACTATTGGTGGAGTCTGCTTTACCTTTGGGCGCAGACTTCCTCTTGTTAAATTGGATGTGAGGTTATATGTGGCCAAATGTTTTCCTTGCATTGCCCTTGCAAGCAGTAGTCCTAATAGCATTTGATTCCTCCTATTTTTAATCTGGACAATTATCTTTCTGGGAATGGTATTCATCTTTAAGGACGAGCTAAAATGTGCATAGAATATTGTGGAAACAAGTTCAGGGTCGTGGGAAGTTGATAGTGGAGCATTATTTCTGCTGGTTTGATAAGCCAGACAGTGATAAATGAAAAATTTGAGTATTTGAACTGATTTTGATTGGCTACAAGTCATTGAACTGGGCTTTGGATGTTAAAACCTATATTTACTGTTAAACTATCATATAATTCCAAATGACTATTATTTCACATTTTAATTGCTGATGTTGTGAGTTTTCTGTGTGTGCGGGGCCTGGCTTCCCTTCACTGGATGCGTGATCATCTTCTTATTCAACAAAATCTTCTGCTTTCCTCCTAGCAAGATGGGTCTTTTGCCCAGTTTGTCAGGGTAAAAAATTCAGATCAAGGCATTAAAACTGTTGGTGGGATAGAGATTTTGAATGTGGTGATTACATATTTGTGGGTTGTTCATACAATCCATTACTATAGAATGACTGGACTAGGCAATGATTTAATTGCTAGAGAGGAGAAAATCTGCCAGCTGCTGAAGTTGAACATAGGTTGGATTCTGTGTGGCAGGGGAGGATGCAGGCCAGGGGTCCTTTGGTCTCTCTGGGAAAATATAAGCTGGAATGTTTGGTTAACAAAAATTTATGTGCCCACTTTACCATTGTGGAAAAAGAGAAAGGAGATGGGCATATTAAGATTAAGTATGTTTGTAAAGAGAATTCTTGTGGAAAATGCTTTAAATCATTTGGGGATATAATAGCTCATATCCATGATGAACACAGTGGGATTGTGGAAGTTTATAGGGTACATGCAAGGGAAGAGATTTACTTGGAGAATTATATGAATGATCCTTTTGCACCATGTACTATTAATTAATGGTGGATATCTTGAACTAGACAAATAGAGTGATCTCCTGAGGACCCAAGCTTTTGTATATTGGAAGTATGCTATATGGAGAGCATGAATCTAGAAAGGTGGCTCTTGATGACCATTCAGACACATTTGGAAGATCCTTGAAGATAGCCACTTGGAATCACAGAAAATGACAACATGAGGAATACTGATTTCTACAAATGAAAAGCATCTGGAAAAGTGTGCATACGAAACCATCAGGAGCTAAAAACTTACAAAATTGGAGTAAATTTGGTCTACAATATAGGGGCACCATTTTCTTGATATGAACAATCACGATGTTCAAGACATAACATCACGAACAGGGCCTCCGACTAAAATGTGCAACTAATCTGCATTAAATTACTAGAAATTGCAAATGGAATCAGATTGGAAAAATGGCCAAACGAATTCATCATGGCTTGAGAATATTCATGGTAGCACACTTCCATGATTAAAATATAGGGGAAAATTCAATTTTCCATTCCATTTAACTGGGTGTAAACTTGTAAGACTTCAAAGTAGGGCATTCTAGAAATCTGCACTTCACACTCTGAGAATCAACATTAATTGCAAACAGAATAGCCTTGAGAAAATTATCACATGAACTCATAAGAATCTGCAAATGAAACTAAAGCTTCTTTCTCATTCCTACAACACCTCAGAACCATCCTTATATCATGAAACTCTATCAGGTCAAAGATGCAAGCATGCAAAGTAGGTCATTTACTATAATCAGACAATATGCAGAATGCAGATTTAGGTGAACACCTCTAAATGAACCTCTCCAAAACTCATCAAAACTGATATTTGAAAGTTGTGACCAATTACATCTACCCCATGATAGGTTTTTCACATGTTCCCCAATCAGTATCTTATAAAAATCATCAGGTCACATTTTTCTTAGCCTTCAAGTAGGCTTTTTCGAAAAGTTTTCAAGGGTATTCACTGTGCCTTGGAGAAAATTTTGAATTGGTCACTCCAAATTTGTGCCAAATTTGAGAGTACCAACACAATCAACTATGCCATCTTTGGTGTCAACTATGTATTGCAAGAATAATTGGTATGCGTAAGTCTTTGGAGTTTAGATTTTGTACAATTATTATTAGATTTGTCAATGAAAGTAGACATAATATATTTTATGATATTTGTTCCTCTTGTCCCACTCTACACAATAGTTTTCATGAGGAAAAGTGGTGTGTTTTATGAAGAAAGTACTTGTTGTAGAGTCTCATATGCATTAGCATGATTTCTTGAAACTATAATCTATAAAATAAATGAATATGTTTATTTTTGTGATGTTTTAAGTGCATAATGCAAAAAACATAAAAAAATCTCGTGATTATACATACTACTTACACTAGCTATATCAGATAGCGACTCTCTGTCTTTAACTTCTAGCTGAAACTAGGTTGTAATTTGACTATGACTTGCAACAATACTCCTATTGTCCCAATAAAATATGCATTGATTGAGTTGATCAATTGGGATATTGTTATCTCGGGTGTTAGTCTATATTTATTGCATACTTTTTCATTGCTTTCAATTATTGTTTTTGGGGTGAATTAGAGATAATAGTTAACATATGCATGTTCATAGTGGGATGAATTCTTTATTATGAAACTAGGAATCATTAGAATTCACACCCCCCTTTCATAGAAAAAATAAAGTCTCTAAATTTGAGATTCAAACTTCTTATTCAAACACATGTATGAATGTTTATTTTACCTCTTTTTTCAATCCAATTAAACCTAAGAGTGACCCCTATCATTCTGACATTTCGACCCCAAATCCTAGTTTAGAAAAAAACATGGAAACAATGGACATGGTTTAGTATGTGTACAACAAAGAGTTGGGACTCATGAGAAATATACACCACACTTGTCTAAAGAAGGTTTAAATTCCCAACCTCTTCTTTTGTCGATAACTCCTCCACCATTGTACAAAACATTTAAGTCTTCTACTTCCCACTTTAAATTACAACAATATAGCATTTTTTCAACTGTCTTCATGCCAAGTTGATTTCCCAACCCAAATGAAGAAAGAAATGTAGACAAGGTCTTGAAAATTATCCTTTTATATGTATCTATTGGCATTAATGAGAAGTATGTACTGAGAGGGGAGGGGTGAATCAGTACCTCTAAAACTTTTTGTATACTTTAATCAATTAACATTTGTAATCAATTGTATATCCATTCAATCTGATCTATACTATCTTGATGTGAATTATATCAATTCATAACATTAACATACATGTGAACATTCATAGAAACATTCATGAAAGTAATTTGACACATAACACAAGATATGATATCACAAAAAACTCATCTTAGGAAGTAAAAACTGTGGTGGGGATGACACCCACAAAATCTTCACTATCTGCAGATTGGAAGGTGCCGGTTAAGGCTTACAATTTTATCACTTTTGATGATCTACCCTGTTAAGAGTATCAGTGGAGACTTGTTAAAGTCTACTCTGTTAGGAGCTTTAGCAACACTGTTAAGTGTGTACTCGGTTAACAGATTTGTTATTGGACTGTTGAATCCACCTTCCTTGAAATGATTTTTACACTTTGCTCCACTTGTTAGAATGATAGAAAATTACAAATTGACTTGGTAAATGCAATCTCCTATTGCTGATACAGATCCAATTTAGTTTACATAAAAAAAATAATATCACCTTTTTGTGATTGAATAATACCTCTGATTCTCGGTATCCTCTGTTCTTGTTTCTTGCTAACCAAATTCACCTTTTGTTGTTCTTGTTCTTGAAACTCTCAATCTGATCCATAGATGTGCTCGTTTGTTTCATTCATGTTCTCCTCTCTCTTCACATCCTTTTTCATCCATTTATATTGAATGATTACATCATCTATTTATAGATGGATTGACTTCATTAAGTTTTGAGAAAAATAATGTTAACTCTAAGATCAAGTTTATAACTTGTCCCTAGATCTCCTAGTCTATGTGTTTTAAATAAGTTAGATTGATTAAAGCACTTACATTCATGTTTCTTGTCCCTAAAGAAATGGATTTAAAACAAATAAATATCCTATAAATAGAATAAGCTTTTCTTTCTCTGACGTGGAAGTCAGATCCACTTTTTGCGGGCTGCAACTAACTTTCAGTTTCTGTCTGTCGGTTATGCACTAACTGTCCTTCAGTTTTGTTCTATTAGTTGCAATTTAACTATCTCATCAGTTTGCACTGTATCCTGTACATCAGGTTCCTCTGTTGGGTTCCTCTTTATCTTTCCATCTTTGTATTTTTGATTTATACACTAGGTTGTGTCGTCGGTTCTCTTTGTACTTAGTCATCTTCGGCGATCTCTTTCTATCTGATCTTCGGTTTTCTCTTGTCTTGTCTTTCGGTGTATTCTTATCAAAAGTGTTTTTTGTGTAATAATAGAAAATTAATGTCATCAATCTCCCCCTTTGACATTAGTATCAAAAACTGATATGTGCAAAATACTAACAAAATGTTAAGTATATACAACATAATTAATCCTTAGTCATTTCATGACTCCCCCTATGTATATGCCAGTGTATCTGTACATATGATATCTTTCCTTATACATATCATTTTCCATATGAATATACATATACATATTTACCATTTGCCCATATGAATGAATGAATGAATACACATCATTTTCCCTTTTTACAAATATTTTGTACTCATATCATTTTCCCCCTTTTTTGATATTAAGGGAAAAGGTCTTTGCCTTAGAGCTTATCAAAAATGTGGGAGTGTGAAGAATTCATGTCTTCCATCATTTTCTTCCATTTTTCTTTGAGGTTCTCTATAGCCATGTGCTCGAGTGTGTTTGTTGAGTGCATGTCATAGATGTTGTTTGTTACAGACATCTCAGGGGTTGCTATCAGTTGCCTTGCTGAACTGATATGCTATTGAAGTAGTGTAAGGTTTGGTAGAAGTTGAGCTTGGAGCTTGGTTAAATCTTCCCTAAAGTGTATCTTTTCTTCCCACAATTCCCGTCTTAACCATTTATCTCTATGATCTTTTCATAATGTAATTTAACTACATTGTCTCCATCAGTGGTTAAGCTTTTTGCACTATTTTCTAGATATGTATCCAGCTTTGCAATGTTGTTACTATTCTATTTAGTGAACTTTTCTAATGTGCTCAATTTTTTAATCAAGGTTATAACTTCAGTTATGATTGGGTCTAATTCAATGATGAATTCTGATAGCTTTACCTTGTTTACCGCTACTTCTTGGCTGATGTTCTCAATAAGCTTTTGTTGGTACTTCAGCTCAGCTCTCTCCTCAATTACCTTTTCTGCATCGATATTTTGAGTTGTTATTGCATCGGTGAGAGTTTCTAATTGATCTAGTATGGGTTTTTTCTGATCAATATCAACATCAGACACAATTTGGTGCAATATGTCTCGTGTTGTCTCTAGTACCATGGAGTCCCTGTTCTATTTCTTTAGCTTCTCCTAAAGTTCCTTCCTTTGGCATATTTCTCCATATTCTTGTAATGCTTCAAAATCAAGTGTTGATGGGTCACATTTTTGTATTTCTATAAGTTCATCCAAGGTGACTTCCAACTTATTCTTCTTTGATTTCTTCTTCTTCTTCTATGAATCGCTAGAATGTAAAACCATTGCCAATTTCTTAGCTTTCTTAGTTGTGCTTGATGAAGTGACGTGTTGTGCTTCTTTTTGCTGCTTGGTGTCAGTTTCAGCTTGTTGGGTGTCTGTAGACGTCTCCACATTCACCTTCACATCGTTGGTAGCACATTTGTTGGTTTCCTCAGGAGTACCATCTTTAGGTTTGTCTCCTTCATTGGTGTCCTTAGCTTCATCACTCTTTGTTTCTGCATTCTTATCTGTTGTATCTGCATCCTTTTCTGTATATCCTCCTGTAACCTTATCAGTGTCAGTTACATCTTGAGTAGCTTCAATGTCTTGCTGACCATCGGTGTTGTCTTTCTTTTCTTCTTCCCTTGCATCCTTGGGAGTGTCTTTTTCTTGTGACTTGTCCTTCTCTTGTAGAATGTTGATATCTTGTATCAATATTGGCATGTTGCTTGGTATTTTCACCTTTGCAGTGTCAACTGGTGTTTCCTGCTCATCGATTGTGTCCTTTGCAACAGTGAAATCTTCATCTTTATTAACTTCCTTTGTTGGGTCATCGGTAATGTCAATGACATTAGTATCCACAATGTTGTCATTCGTGGTGTCTAGCCATGATTCATCTGCAACATCTGCATTCTTTTTGCCGGTTGTGTCATCTTCTTCCTTGTCTAACTCAACGAATGTGTCATCTTGAGCTGCCTTATCAACATCTTGTTGTTGTAGGTCTTTGTTGGGGCTTTCCTCCTCAGTAAGTCTGTTCATAATTTTACACCATTTCTTATGGCTATCCTATTCAAGCTCTATAAGCTTTCCTTCAAGAAATTTATATGCTCTCAACTTCGGTGAGAACTCCTTTTTGCACTTCTCCATCATTTCATCTATTTCTACCTTCTTTGATTCAGGTGGCATGAGAGTAACAAGTACTCTTTCTCTTATTTCTTTCTCATTCTTTAAGGCAAATTTCCATCTGGAGTATAGTCTATCTAATAGTTCTCTTGGTACATGATTGCCTTCAAAATAAATTGGTACATATTTAAACTTGTACATTTTTGCTATGATGGCATCCTCTATTTTATTATGATCTTCTGGGTCTACTTTCAACTATCTTCTAATCTTTGAATTTTTAATAGATCCAGAATTTGCAATAGATTTGCATATGTCATCAATAGATTCAGGAGCTTGTACCTTGACACTTTCTACCTCTACATCTTCATCCTTCTCAGTGTCTTCAATATCCTCTCAGGTTCTTATGAATTTTCTTCCTCTTTTGTTTTTCCCTCTCTTCGGTGTGGAAAATTTCCTCTTGTATGTCCTGACCTTTCCTTTCTTCAAAGGTGAAGGAGTAGAATCCTTTGATGTTTGGATTATTTTCCTAGAAGCAACTAACGTCCTTGGCTTCTTAGTTGGTGGAGGAGGTGGTGAATCTGGCTCTGTTTCCTTAGAGTCATCCTTTTCCTTAGTTTTACCAATAGATAACCATTCTTCAGTTTCTTCCTCCTATTCAACTTCTTCATCCTGTTCAGTTTCTCCCTCGGTTGCCGACAGTATATTCTTGAGACTCTTCACCATCTTGTCCTTCTTTTTGACAATTTTCTTAATAACTAGGCTAGATTTTATTCTTGTCTTTGCCTCCTCATATGTTCCAAATTTGGGTTTTTTCTTATCCAATGGTTCATTGATCAAGGCATCAATTGCCTTAGTTGAAAGATCAATGTTTATCTCATACTCTAATGGTTGTAACCATGCCATCCTCGGTACAATAGGTTTAATGTATGTATTGTCTATATCAACCATGAAGCATATCTCATCTTTATATTTTTCAATGAGTTTCTCGGGGATCCTTGTTAGAGTAATTAGTTAGTTTCATTACTCTTTTTTCACTTAAGCTATCTCTTAGGTGTATATAATTAATATTTTATATTAATTATATTGCGCAACCTAGTTTTTCTGTTTAGGGTTTGTTCACCTTTATAGGCTGAACTTTGTAATATTTTTTTCATAATTTAGGGAAAAATATTTTTGTCTCTTCTTTCGAGCATCTTTGAGTTCTGCTTTTTCATTCTTGTGCTTCTTCTCTGTAACAGGTTATTTGCATGTAGGTGTATTCAGGTTCTGTGGATTTGCATTTGTCAAATCCTACATGGTATCAGAGCTTCCTTGCTGCTGCCTGGTCTGAGGGTTTTTGAAGCCATGATTCGCAACCGACAGTGGAAAATTTTCTTCTCTCTAGAGGGTTCTGGGCTTGCCCTTCAGATCTAGTATTCTCTGTAGGATGATATTTTTTGTTTTTCTGGTGTACTTTGAGCCAAAACAGACTCTGCCATTGCGCTTAGAAGGCCCGGGAGAGTCAAAATACATATAAAGTTCAACATTTTTGGTCTCAGTGACCTCTGGGAAATTTTTTTGGCCTCCTAGGTTGTACGACACACATTTCAAGAATTTTTTTAAAAAAAAATGCTTTTTTCAAAGGTTTTTAGGGCTACACAGGCACTACCAGAATGCGCCACCACTGCACCACCCCGGCCCGGCCCACGCCTGGCCCGCTGCTCTTCGGCCACCGCTCCGCCACAAGCCACTGTGCCACTCTCTACGCCGCCCACCGGCCATCACGCTGCCCTCCATGCCCCCCTGGTGCTACCCAGTCACCGCCTCCATAGTGGCCTGCCACCTGTCGTCGGCTGCCAACACCAATAGCGTAGTGGTGATGTCACCTTGCCGGACTTTTTTTCTGGCCAGTTTTCAAAATTGCCGGCGATTTTTGACCTTTTTCGGCCACCAGAAATTTTTTTTGGCGATGGTCATCTTACGGCCATACAACCGTCAAATTATTTGCCGCAGACGGGCGATGGCCATTTGACCCTCAACTTTTTTCTAGTGTCTGGTTTTTTCCAGGGAGCTTGGTTTTTGGGGGTACCTGTGCCTTTTTGGTCCTACAGGGCTCATATGGACTCAGATTTTTGACTTCTTTATATTGTTAGAAAGCTCTTTTTGAGCCCATCGCTCTTGTGCAGGTTTCATTTCCTTATTTTTCCATTTAATTGATAGATTTTGTAATCAAATTCACACCTTCTTCTGTGCTCCTGTTCTGCCTCTGGAACTCAGGTTTTTTTCTCGCTTTTCATGCTTTCACTAATTGTTTCTTTGTTGTACGGGGGATAAAATCATACATTGTGTGGGGGGTGCTTTTTCTTTTTGTCATTTAATTTTAGAAAATGACCCTTCTACTTTCATCTTTTTCTTCTCTCAATGTCAGACCCCTCTATGGCCCGGCTGACACCACACAATTACCACACCTGGAAAGCACACATGACTAGGCTACTCATGTCACATGGCCTATGGTCGTGTCTAGATGAGAACCAACCAGTTCTGCATCATCCTTTTGAGGCTCTTCAGCACAAAAATAAAATGGATGAAGCCATGGGCTTACTGGCATTGAATGTTTTTGACAGTCTCCTATTTCACTTGGAGAATTTGAACACTCCTCGGGCTATATGGAACAAATTTGCCGATTTTTTTGGCACAGTTCATGAGTTTAGGAAACTTCAGCTTGATGCAAAATTGACATCCTTGTCTCCTGATAGTTTTCCCACCATTGAGGACTTCTTGATAAAGTTCAATCCTCTCCATTCAATTTTGCAGGGATGTGGGAAGACCAAGTCAGATAATGAGTGTATTTTTTTGATACTCTCAAAGCTTTGTGGACAGTTTTCGATCTTCTCCTCCACCTTCTATTCCACTATGGATGCCTTGGGCACTTGGCACACTATGCCTTCCTTTGAGAACTTCTATGATCGTTTGACTCGAGAGCAGTCAAAGATTCAACAACTGGATAGTTCTTCTGGCTCTATGAGCCATGCTTTGGTTGCCCACTCATCTTCACATAAGCTGGAGCAAAAATAAGCACCACCATCTACTCCTTAGAAGGAGAAATCAAAGACTGACAAACCCTCATGTTCCTATTGTCAGAAGAAAACTCATGATGATTCACTTTGCTATCAGAAGAAGTTTGATGGCTATGAGAAACAGATTGCAGCTTTGCAAGCTCTCCTTTAGAAGAGTACTGTTTCCTCTCCATCCTCTTCTGGCTCATAGGGGTCTGCTTTTCAGTCTTCTGCCACATCTTCTTCAGCTGGATAGGATCTTAGAAAGGGTCATGCATTTTGGGCCTCTGCTGCATCCCCTTCACAAGTCCCTTGGATACTGGATTCAGGTGCTTCTCACCATATGGCATCTTCTCTGAAGATCTTCTCTTCTCTTGAGGCTTCTCCTATTCCTCACATTCTCATGTGGAACAACACTGTTATGAAAGTCTATGGGAAAGGTTCTATAAGCATTCAAGATGGCACATTTAATGATGTATTGTATGTTCCATCTCTATCTGCAAACCTTCTCTCAATTCATCAGATTACTCTCAGTGGGTTAGGGAAGACAGTTGAGTTCACAACAGATTCAACCCTCATCAGGGATAGTGCGACAGGAGGCATTGTTGCTACAGGGACAGTTGATCATTCCACCCGTCTCTACTCCTTCACACATTTTGGTCCACCATCTCCATTATCAGAGCTCAGTTCTCCTCTTCCGCGAGAGCATCATGTGGTACAGTCAGGTCACTTGAACCTTTGTGTTGTTCCTGAGACCACTGCTGTGACTGCCACACCACATCTTGTTGAGGTTTCTTCTCTTCAGCAGGACTCTTCCTCAGCACTGCCAGACCGTCCAACTCCATTCATCGAGCCACCAGGTGCAGTTGTTGAGGATTCTATAGAGGACACTCATCTCCTCTCTCATGATAGTGTCAGTGCACCTATCATACCACTTGCATTAGGGATTCCATTTTATGATCCTCATGTCTACTCCTTTGAGCATCATCTCGGCCTTCCAGTGACACCTCATCTTTTGAGATTACCTCTTCACTTCTCCCTGTCTTTCACTCCTTTGTATTGGAGTCACAGTGGTTTGTTCATTGATCTAGGGGTTCTTTCATTCTGGGGGGGCTTTGGAGCCTCGACCCTCTCTCACGGGGGGGGTTGACAGCACACATTGTACTCATGGCTTTGATAGAGTCTCTTGAAGTCATTATTTATCTTTTTCTTGCTTTTATATCTCTTTTTGGAGAGAAGTTTTTCCCACTGGGTTTTCTCCTTTGTCTCTGGTTTACAGATATTTCCTTGTATTGGGTACCTAATTAGGCCTTGTTTTTGGGACCCACTTTTCCTTCTTTTAGAGCTGTGCTAGGTTACCTTACCTCCTGAGCTTCGCTTAAGGGGGGGTGTTAGAGTAATTAGTTAGTTTCATTACTCTTTTTTCACTTAAGCTATCTTTTAGGTGCATATAATTAATATTTTATATTAATTATATTGCGCAACCTAATTTTTCTATTTAGGGTTTGTTCACCTTTATAGGATGAACTTTGTAATGTTTTTTTCATAACTTAGGGAACAATATTTTTGTCTCTTCTTTCAAGCATCTCTGAGTTTTGATTTTTCATTCTCGTGCTTCTTCTCTGTAACAGGTTATTTGCATGCAGGTGTATTCGGGTTCTGTGGATTTGGATTTGTCAAATCCTACAATCCTTACCCTTATTTGCATTTGGTCTTTGAATACATTGAAGTATTGATCCATGACTGTCTCAAACTTATCTCCTAGTGATGCTACGTGCTCACTAATTTGCATGGTGACCGGTTTGGTGCTGTCCCATTTCACATCTCCTATCGATGGGAATGTTTCTTGAAAGTAGAAGAAAATACACATTATGAGTGAGCCAAACTTACATGTGTTTGAATTCACATTCTTGATAGTCTTCAAATTGTCTTTCAACTGATTTAGTAGAAGTTCAGATAAATCTAATTGTGTTCCCTTCACAGTTTTGTAGGCTGTGTCTACTGCACCTGATGCTATGCTGTTCAATCTTCTTTCTTGGAATAATTTGTAGCCTAGAACGCATGCACTAAATTTGATCTCATCACCGATTACGGTGGTAAATTTCAGTCCTCTGCCATCCCATTTGGCTCTTGTCATCTTCTCAGTCTCGGCCTTGGGTGGATTCTTGAGTGCCGTTACTTTCTCGGTTATAGGGTAATCGGTGACTGCATGGATGACATCTTGGGTTATCATCTTCAGTTCATCAAGTCATAGCTTGTTGTTATGCATTCGGCTTAGCACTAACTGAATCCATTTAGATTTGAAAACCTTCGGTAACATTAGGGCATTGGTGAGCCCTTTTACTTCTATATGCTTGTGTTCATCTTTCAGAGTTCCATCTTCATTGCATAGCCTTTTATAAGCTTCTTCAAATTCTGAAGTTTCCATCTCTGCAATCTTGCAGTGTATGAAAGATTGAATGTGTTCCACGAGTAGAACCCTAGCTGGTATGCGTGAGAATGCTCCAGCATCATTGAGTTGTGAGGCAACCTCAGGATGGATCTTGTAGTTAGGTTCCTCACATGCCGAATTATTGATGAGCTTGAACTCATCCTTCTTGGTGTTCTTGGATTTCACAGTTCTTGATGTCGAGGCCATTTTTAGAATTTAGGGCTTCCTATGAAATGCACAAAAATAGATTTGTCAGTTCTGTAGAACTTACTGTTTACTCTTGCAAAGATTTCTGAAGTGCTTTGGAGTGTTGTGTGTTGAGTTGTGGTTGCTCTATGAATCAGTCACTTTCTGCTCAAAAATCACCTTGGTCACTCTGCTCTGGTCATCGTGAACAATGATTTGTTCCATTGCCCTATTTATAACTATTTCCCTAAAACACATGTTATAAATTCTTACCAACTCCTCAGTGTATGAAGATGGATTTTTTCATTGAAGACTTCATTTTCCTTCAATGACAACATAACATTTTAGAGCAGTCGTTATTCCACTTGCTTTTACCAATGGGTTTCGGTGTCATAGACAACTTGTTCGCTTTGATTGTTTACCGATGAGGCTTGGTTTATACTTAGCAAATTTTCTTTCTTATCTTAACCGACACTTCTTGGAAGTGTAGGCAGTTTTAGCTTTGAGTGTATACCGACAGGTTTCGGTATGAATACCCGATAGCATAGTTATCACAGATTTTAAGAAGTAATACCATGATGCATCTTTAATTAGGATAATTTGGCATTATATCAACATATTTATGGAACTGATGTAAAAACAATAGCTTGGGGAAATGCAGTTCCATACTTGTTCTTCTTAGGTGGGGGTGGTGATGTCACCAGATCCATTGGATGGGGTGTCACCATTTGCATTGCTTGGTCCATATTCATCATTGTTTGAATCTTTTCTCCACATTTTGTCTCTGTCTCTCCGGATGTCTTCAATGGTGTTTCCATTGGGATATGTGCTTGTCTCTGTCATTCGGTCTCTGTAGTATTTCTTGAGATAACCAAATTTATGACAGTGTAAGCATGCCATTCTGGGGTTAGTCTAGCCTCTAGACTTTCTAGTCCACTATCTCATACAGTTTGCAGAAATGTGACCATATCTTCCACATGCTATACAACTTGTCCAAGTGTTTTAGTCCCATACATACTGGTTACCGACTTTCTTCAGTTGATAGGGAGTTTCTTGACCTTTAGGCTTCCATGCTTGCCTTTTATTTTTCTAGCATTCAAGAGTTGTGTGCCCATTCATTTTTCAAGTAGGATAGTACTTGTCCATGCAGGTTTAATTCTTTGGTTGTTTCATCTCAGAATTACATTAATATGCTTTATGTCCTTTCTTGTTACATTTATAACAAAATCCTATGAATGAAGATGTAGATTTAGGAATACCTTTCATTTTGCCTCTGCATACATTTGATGTATGGCCTTGCTTTCCATAGTGATTGCATGTAATCTTTCTTGGTCTTGAATTTGTATAGACATTCTTTGGATCAATTTGATTTGATGATTCTCCATTCTTGGTAAAACCTAGACCGGTATTGTTGTGGACTCTTCATTGTCCTTCAAGAAAATCATCCATTCTTTTATTTCTCTCTTCATCTTTCTTGATAATTTCAATATGTTGTTGCTGAATTCTTATTTCATGTTTCAACTTTTCATTCTCATCCCTTAGTTCACCGATAGCTTCTATTCTTTCAATGAGTTCAAAATTTATTTTGTTTGCCTCTTGACTCATAAGAATAATCTGATTTGTAATCTCATGGTGATGCTCTGTAAGTCTTTATATTTTAGACTCTTTTTCTTGTAGCTTTTTTGTGATCTTTCTTCTATCATCAATAGCTAGTTTTCTTTATTGCTTAGCTTGTCTATAATTTTTCATGACATCAATCATCCTTACCATCTGTGTCTCTTGAGCGGTTTGCAGAGATTTAACTTGACTAGCCAGATGTAGATTGATTTCAGTTAGGCTTGTGATGCTTTCTTCTGATGTATCTGATGCTTTGCTTGTAGTTGATCCTGAAGAATCATAGAAATATGGTATCTCTTCTTCATGATAATATGTCTCATTATAGCAAGATGCCATATTATTTCTTTCATCTAGCAGTTGTCTCATATTGATTCTAGCTTCTTTATACTATTCATAGAACATCTGAATTTCAAGATTTTTATTCTCAATATTTTTATCAAGTCTGTACTTCTCCATTGTATGATCTTTTCTCTTAATCCTTTAAGCTTTCCAAGAAGAGACTAAGATCTGATACCAATTGTTGAGATTAATGGGAAGTATGTACTGAGAGGGGAGGGGTGAATCAATACCTCTAAAACTTTTTGTATCCTTTAATCAATTAACCTTTGTAATCAATTATATATCCATTCAATCTGATCTATACTATCTTGATGTGAGTTATATCAATTCATAACATTAAAATACATGTGAACATTAATAGAGACATTCATAAAAGTAATTTGACACATAACACAAGATATGATATCACAGAAAACTCCTATTGAAAAAGAAACAAACACTCAGTAGATCATTGCATTAGCTTAAATGGTTAGTCCAAAATGTTAGAAACCAATAATATCGACCTATTGCCAGCTAACTAGGAGGAGTGTAATTAGTAACATATCAGCCCTCAGATATGCTACAAATCAGTGACGAATACAACCTATCATGAAGGATTTTTATTTAAAAACAAGCTAAAAGACATGAAAAACAAATATTCTAGCTCTAGCATGTGAATGTTTAACAATGAAAAAGCATGGAATAAGAAGTGCAATATAATTCTAAGAGTAATCCAACAGCATAACAATGTATTTTTGATCTAAGGTGAAGGCTTATTTGCTC
>MU225215.1:2506040-2528416 GCA_018584345.1 Thuja plicata | reverse complement strand
TAAGTATTCCTTAATGGAATGTGACAACATTAGGAGGTGGGTTAGAGTAGAATTTAGGATTAGGATTAGATTAGCATGGGTGAATGGGTTGAGAAGGGTTAGAAACCAGGGTAGAAGTGGTTGAGATGGGTTAGGTTGGGGTTAAAGAGAATATTAATAAATGAAATAAACTTATTTAATTCATTTAAAAATATAGGAATTAATTATTTGAACAATGAAATTGCTTTTTAATAATTAGAGGACTATAGCCATTTTAATTAAATTAAATAGGCTAGGGGAATGGGTTAATTGCAAGTGGGTATTTGATTTAGGGATTTATTTAATTCCTTTATAATTAAATACTATAGCCATGTTTGATTTTGATTTGATTTGATTGGTCGAAATTGATTTGAATTGTATGGCTATAATAGTTAACATAAATTAGTGATAAAAATCACCTAGGACATTAAATTGATTAAAGAATTATGCCAAGTAGTAACAGGGTCATTTGGACATAAATCGAGGGTATGATCACACTTAGGGCAAATAGGGTCCATAGTTGTGACAGACCAAATTCAGGTGGTTACACAATTTAGTTTACATAAAAAAATATTATCACCTTATTGTGATTGAATAATACCTCTGATTCTCAGTATCCTCTGTTCTTGGTTCTTGCTAACCAAATTCACCTTTTGCTATTCTTGTTCTTGAAAATCTCAATCTGATCCATAGATGTGCTTTTTTACTTCATTCACATTCTCCTCTCTCTTCACATCCTTTTTCATCCATTTATATTGAATGATTGCATCATCTATTTATAGATGGATTGACTTCATTAAGTTTCGAGAAAAACAATGTTAACTCTAAGATCACGTTTACGACTTGTACCTAGATCTCCTAGTCTATGTGTTTTAAATCAATTAGACTGATTAAAGCACTTACATTAATGTTTCTTGTCCCTAAAGAAATGGATTTAAAACAAATAAATATCCTATAAATAGAATAAGCTTTTTTTTATCTGACGTGGAAGTCAGATCCATTTTTTTCGGGCTACAATTAACTTTTGGTTTCTGTCTATCGGTTATGCACTAACTGTCCTTTGGTTTTTTTCTATTGGTTTCACTTTAATTGTCTCATCGGTCTACACTCTATCCTACATTTCGAGTTCCTCTATTGGGTTCCTCTTTATCTTTCTGTCTTTATATTTTTGGTTTACACACTAAGTTGTGTCGTCGGTTCTCTTTGTACTTAGTCATCTTCGGTGATCTCTTTCTATCTGATCTTCGGTTTGCTCTTGTCCAGTCTTTTGATGTATGCTTACTGAAAGTATTGTTTGCATACTAATGGAAAATTAATGTCATCATGTATCATCAATTTGATGACTACTCCACTAATGAATGTAGAGATTTACATAATAAAATTTGACAAATCCTTGATTATGATATCATAAGTAATGGGTGAGAATGAGTGCTATCTTTATCATGATAATTATAAATAACATTTAAGTTCCTATTTTTTTGCTTCTTACTATGTGACATTGGTAGCCTATCCTTTTGTGACTCATTGTCATTCATGGTGGTATAATTTTAGGTACGATCATACTTTGTGAGAGCTATATTAGTCTTTCTTATCCTTGTCTCTATGCTTGGGGGAAAGAATAATGTTTCAATCATCTATCCTTCCTAAGGATCCACTTTCCCATTATTGAGATTCATATTTCTTAATTTGATGTACTTTCTTGCATATAATTAGTTGTTGTGATCAATGATTCTTTATTTTCCAAGAAATGTACATCCTTGATTATATTCTCTTATTTGATTGAAAGTGTATATCTATTATAAATGATCTCTCACTTGGGACTAGAAGTCCGTTAGCCTTCACTAAGAGTCCAATTTTTCCTACCAAAAGGGAAGGTGTGTATTCTTAGTATCTTAAACCCCTTTCAAAGATATTATATTTATTAAATATCTCCTCAATCTTTGGGGGTAGATTACTTAGAGAAAATATCTCTTCCTCCTATCATTATGCATCCCTAAAAAATATCCCTTTACACTTGTTGTAAGATATCTTTTTAAAACTATCTCTTCCTTGTCTCAAAAGAGATATGCCCTCTTTTGATTTGATTTCATTGATATTTTTTATTAAATGATATCTCCTTGGTATTAGAGATGTTTATATCCTTTTTTATATTTTCCTTAAGATATCAAGATAGTCCTATCTTTCCATCTTAAGGGGGGCATGTATGTGACCTCCTTGTTTCTTATATTGTAGGATTTCCTTACAAACATAGAGTTTTGTTTTCTTATCCTTATTCAAATATTTTAGGATGAGTCGACTAGAATAATACAACTTGCTAGACTATTTGACTCCTTGGCACCAATTTGCAGATTTTCTTGTATATAATGCATTTCTTGGTTATCCTTGGAACCAATGCATTTTTTAGGATGAATTGAATAACATAACATAAATTTATAGACTATTTGACTCTCGTTGGCACCGATTTGCATATTTCCTTGCATATAATGCTTTACTTGTTTATCCTTAGGATTGGTTGACTAGCATAACACAACTATATAGACTATTTGAACTTTCCTTGGCACCAACATTTTCAAGATGATTTGACTACAATAACACAACTTTCTAGAATATTCATCTCTCTTCATACCAAACCCTCTCTTAGGATGAGAAAAACTAGCATAACACAACTTTCTAGGCTATTTTGACCCTTTTGTATCTCTTCACATGGATCATCTAGTATTACACAACTTGCTAGCCCATGGAATCCATGTTCACCCCTTTCCCTCTCTCTACCATGAGCATATAGAATAAAACACTTTTCTAGTGTTGGATTATGGCATGTTCTCCCTTTAATTGGTGTACGTCCTTGTGTTGGAATAATAGAAAGGTGTGTACTGAGAGGGGCGGGGTGAATCAATACCCTTAAAACTTTTCAAACAAATATTTGTAATCATAAATTGTAATAACCGGCTGTGTAGATTGCTTTCACAATACATTTAATGTTATTGCTGAAATGTAAATGCATGTAATAAAAAAAATAAAAAATTCATGAAAATCAAGTACACATAAAACATGTATTTTGGTCTCGCAGAAAACCCTGTTAGAAGGTAAAAATTGCGGTGAGGATCAGACCCACAAACCTTCACTACTACAGTAATATAGTAGCCGGTTAGAGCTTACAAATATTGATCACTTCTAGTGACCTTACCCTGTTAGGAGTAACAATAAGATCGATTAGATCTACCTTGTGTGAGGATTTTGCAACACAATGTATGTGTGCACTTTGTTAAGAGATTTAGGCAAAGATGGTTAAGTCTACTATGTTAGGAGATTTTGGGGTCTATTACAATTGTTAGAGATTTACAGTATTTATGATATGAACAAATACAATATGAATATTATGGATAACAGATCCTTTAAGTACAATAAACTTATCACCTTAATGTGACTAATAATACCTTTTGTATTGCTCAGTAGCCTTGTCTGTTCTAAAAAAATGAATGCCTCAATGAAGACCTTGTTCTAAAACCCTTGTCTGATCTTCTGATGTCCTTAGTGTGGCGGCTACTTGATCATAATATGATCATCATACATTACAAAATAACATCTTATCATTTCATTTATCAAACCTCTTGACCTAATTAGGGTTTTAAATATCTTAGAAAACCTAAGATCAACGGTGTACAAAATTTACCTTGATCATCTATACATAGGAGATATAAACAATTAATGAAGGTATGCATAATTAATGTTCTCCTCGATCATTGTAAACCATTATCTAGCTCAGAAAATAGTTGTTACATTGATTGATGTGCCAATTTTTTTTAATGTAACCACTGGTTTACTCGGTACATACTGTCTCTCAGTGCTCGGTGTATACTGCTGCTCGGTAAGTCTTTTTCTCAGTGATCACAACACTCGGTTAACTCTGCACTTGGTGATCATTACTGGCTAGTTTGTCTTTGACTCTGTTACCGACTGGAAATTTGTATACTTGAATACTAATGACAACTTTGAGACTCATATTGAGTAATATTCTCCCCCTTTGGCATTTGTATAAAAAAATTATATATGTAGTATACATAGTGACTTTATACATAGTGATTCCCCCTTTATACATGCTCTCGGTATGCATAGATATATAAATATGTTTCCCCCATTTTTGAAATTAATGACAAAAATAAATAAATTAAAACTTGTCAAAAATCTTGGTATGGGTCTTCTGGAGATTTTCTATGAGTTTTTCCCAATCCTCTTTTAAGTGCTCGAGGGTCAACTATTCCAAGTTTAGTTGAGCATACATATCATATATGCTCTCTATAACTGATAGTTCTGGGGTGGCAATCAAATTCTTTGTCATTGTCACATGTTTCTGCATCAATGCTAAATGCGATAGTAACATAGCCTATAGCTCGGTTACCTAGTCTTTGATTTGGTTCTCTTCCTTCTTCAAGTCAAGTCTCAACCGCCGTTTTTGTAAAACCTGGAGTAATGAATTTGAAATGCATGTTGCATGGTTGTAAGAATATTTGCACTATCTTGTAGATCATCATCTAATTTATTCATCTTTTCACTAAGCTCGGTAGTGAAGTGATCTAGTGTGCATAATTTCTGTAGAATTCTAATGGCTTGAGTAATAACATTTTCTAATGCTATTACAAATTATGAGAGTGTTACCTTATTAACTGCCACTACTTGGCTAATATTTTTAGTAATCTTGTATTGAATCTTCTGTTCTGATCTTTCTTCTATCTTATGCTTGGCATCAATATCTAGTCCATTTATTTCTTTGGTGAGTAGTGCAATTTGATCAATGATTGGGGCAGATTCATTATGTTCAAATCGGGAACAACTTGCAGTAAGATCTCCTTTGTTTCTTTGAGCACCTGTGCATTCTTGTGTTCTAACATCAACATATCTTGAGCTGCTTTTCGGGTGCATAGTTCACCATATTTTCTAAGTGTTTCTAAATCAAGTTTCCTCGGATCACATTCAGGGATGTCTATTATTTCATCTAGTGTGAATGGTTCCTTTCTCCCTTTCTTCTTTTTGTTCTTCTTCCCTTGTACACTTGAGGTGGGAGATAGTGTTAGTTATAATTGAGCCTTGTGCTCAGTATATGGCTTTGGTGGCTTGGTAGGTGTGATGACTTGTGTGGGTGGTTCGGTAATTAACCTGGTGTTAGTGGTAGAAGTGTCTACTGTCATCTCTGTATCATCTTCACCCTTTTCTACTGCATTAGTGGTTTCTTTCAGTGCATCACCTTGTGTAGTCGCCCCACTATGCTCAATTTCCTTACCAGTTCCATCACCCTTGTCTTTATGTATCTTTGTTACTTTCTTAGGTGCAACCTTTGATGATTTAGTTACAATATCAATAGCTTGGACCAGTATGGGTAGATTACCTGGTACCATTTCTCGGGCGACCTCCATTTCATCTTTTTCTTCTCAGGTCTCGATATCGGTTGCTCCGATTATCACTTCATCTTCCTTTGCTTTTTCATCTGGGTCACCTTTGGTAATATCATCTATTATGATTTCTGCATGTCCAAGATTAGTTAAAAGCTCAGAAATACCATCCAAAACATTGTCAATAGATGTATCTTCAACATTAGTTGTCTCGGTACTCGGTCGATGTCCCTCGGTATCGACTGTAGATGCAATATCCTCTATTTTCTCAGTTGGACACACAATATTTTTCCATATCATGGTACTCTCTTCATCAAATTCTTTCAATTTCCCTTTATGTATATTGAGTGCTCTGGATTTCTTTGGAAATTTCTTTGCATACTGTTGCATTATTTCATCAATCTGTTCAACTGTGTAATCATCCTTAAGTACAGTGAGTGTTTCCTGTCTCATCTGTTTCTCTGTTATTAGTGCATAAGTCCATCTAGCTGATACTTTTTCATATAGCTCTTGCAGTATGTATGTAGCAAATTATACAAGAACTTTTCTAAAAGTAATCATCATACCTATAATAGCTTCTCCAATTTATCTTGATTCTCGGTAGTCAAGTTTGCATAAGTGTGTATCTTCAGATATCCTAACCTTCCGGTTGACCTTATTGGTTCTTCTATTTCATCAATAGTCTATGACACTTTGTTTTGCACAACCTTGAATTGATCAATGTTATCATCAGAATCATCCTTATCATCTTTATTTCTCACATACCTTTTCCTTCTTTGTTTTGGTTCTTGGGTCTCGGTGCTAGCCTTATACTTCCTTGTCTAATAAGTATATTTTGGTGAGGGTCTAGTAATTTTAGTAACTCATTTCTTCAAAGGTGGCGAATGTGCTGTCACTGATCTTGTTTGTGTCCTTGGTGGACTCTTAGCCTTTGTTCTTTTTCCCTTCTTGGCCTTAGGTGCCTCTTCTTATATTTCATCTATGGATTTATTTGAGTTGGTGGACTCAACATCTTTATCTTCTCCTTCACCGATTGTGGGATACTCCTTGGTGTCATCCACAAATCTGTCAAGTTCTTCATCAGATATAACAAATTTTCTTTTCAACGTCTTGACAATTTTGGTCTTCTTTCTACCCATTTTCTCAACTTGAAGTCCAATTGATATTCTTGTTTTAGCTTCATCATATGTGCCAAATCTCATGGCATATTTGTCAACAGGTAATTTAGTAATTTCTCTATAGCCTTAGAAGCTAAGTCTATGTCAATATCATAATCCATAGGAGGTAGCCATGCTGTCCTCGGTTGTAATGCTTTGATGAGTGTTGTGTCAGTGTCTACCATAAAATAGATATCCTCTTTGTACTTCTCTACTAATTGAATTGGTATTCATGTCATTTTCTCCATTCTCTCTTTGAACTTCAAAAAATAATCATTCACGATAGGTTCAAAATTTTCTCCTAGACTCTTAATGAGTTCATCGATTTGCAATGCGATTGGTCGGTTGGTCTTCCATGTTACTTTACTGACAGAGGGAAAGAAGTTTTGCAAATAGAAAAATGTACACATCAGTAGAGAACTAAACTTACATATATTTGATCTTGCTGATCTGATTGTCTTCATGTTTTCTTCTAGTTGCCTTTGTAATAGCTCATCTAGGTCAAGTTGCAAACCCTTCTAATTCACAATTTTATGCGCAATGTAGACTGCTCCACATGCGATGTTTTTAGGTCTACTAGATTGGAATATTTTGTATGCAATAACATATGCACCAAATATCAATTCAGGATCGCTGATGGTGTTGATCCTTAAACCTCTACCATCCTACTCGGCTCCTGTTATCTTCTCAATTTTTGATCTGGGTGGGTGCCTTGGGGATTTTGTTTTTTCTATTGTTAGATACCTAGTTACTACATGTATAACACCTTTACTTACCTTCTTCAGTTCATCTAGCCATAGTTTTCCATCATGTACTCGGATCAATACTATGTGTATCCACTCTGTCTTTAATTCCTTTGGGAAATGTAGGGCATTGGTTAACCCTTTGACTTCTATATGCTTGTAATTGTCCTTCAGTTTCCCATTAGAGATAAGCTCTTGATATGTTAATATCAGCTCAAAATCACCTATTTCACTGATCTTGTAGTGCATGTATTCCCTTACATCGTGAACCAATAGAACCCTAGGTGGTGTCACGAAGAACGTGCCTTTATCGTCGAGTTGAGAATAAACCTCTGGATGAAACTTGTAGTTGGGTTTAGTGCAGGTCAAATTCTTGATTAGAATTACCTTCTTTCTCTTGTCCATCTTTCCTTTCATGGTTTGAGATGAGGACACCATCATTTTTGAAAATTAGGGCTTCCAATGGAAATCATAGACATCTTGGTAAGTGCAAGTGCTTACTTGATATAGCCTTCAATTGTGCGGAAAATGCTTTGGATCTCTATGAAGTGCTTTGAAATACTTTGCTGTGAATTTGTTCTTAATCTCTCTGCTCTGCTCTTTGATCGCTCTGTGAAAAATGAGTTCACTTCCCTTGAATTTATACAAAATGCTTTCAATCAGCACAATAAATGCTCGTCACCAACCACTCGGGCAAAAAATAAATCACTCAGTTGATACTAAAGATACCTCAGCTCGGTGAGTACAACAATGCTCGGTTGAAACAATAACTCGGTTGTCTCTCACATGTTCACCGACTAGAATTATTTCTCGATACAGATTAACTGACTCAAATAGTTCAAAGACATCAAAATATAATACTATATTGCATCTTAATTCCTGCTAATTTGGCATTCATACAATGAATACAAGGAACTGATGTAAGATATAACTTTGTAAAACATAGTTCAATACCTTACTTATATTTCTTAGGTGGAGGTGGTGGAATCACCTAATCCATCGGATGAGGTATCACCGGCTATTGTTCTTGGCCCAACATTGTCATTTGATGCTCTCCTCCACATAAGATTTCTTTTCCTCATGATTTCCCTAATTATGTCTCCATTTCCATTAGTACCTGTATCTGTCACTCGGTTTCTATAATCTTTACTTAAGTGACTGACCTTCTGATAGTGTGAGCATGCCATTATGGAGTTTGACCAATTTCTAGATTTAGTTTTCCATTGTCTCATACAGTTAGCAGAAATATGTCCATACCTGCCACATTCTGTGCAACTAGCCCAAGTATTATAATCCCAAGCATAAGCATTACCTTGTCTTCTCGGTTGATATGCCTTTTCTTGTCCTTTTGGTTTCTAGATTTTCTTAATGTTAGTCGTGCATGCTTGTGATGTGTGACCATGCATGTTGTAAGTGCGACAATATTTTTCCATGTGGGGTTTTTTATGTGGTTTATTCAGCTTAGATCTACATTCATGTGCTTGATGTCCATGCTTGTTACAATTATAACAGTTACCATTGAATTTAGTAGAGTTTCTAGAAATACCTTTTGCTTTTCTCCTGCAAATGTTTGATGTGTGGCCTGGTTTTCCACAATCATGGCACGAGGGTTTGTTAGGCTTCGAATTTGTGTAGACATTCCTTTGTTTAGCTTGATTTGATGATTCTCCTTTCTTGGTATACCCTAAACCAATATTGTTGTTCATTCTTCTTTGATTGTTCATAAATTCATCCATCCTCTTGGTACTTTCTTCAGATGTCTTAATCACCTCATTATGTTGTTGTAGAATCTTCACTTCATTTCTTAGTTTTTCATTCTCTTCTTTCAATTCACCAATATCTTCCAATTTATTGGCAAGTTCAATATTCACTCGGTTGGCCTCATGACTTACGACAACCATCTAATTGGTGATCTCAAAGTAATGTTTAGTAAGTCTCATTATATTAGATTCTTTCTCTTATAAATTTTCAGTCATTTATCTTCTGTCATCAACATGCATGTTTCTATCTTGTTCAACTTTCTTTGAATCGTTCAAGACTTCAACCATTCTAACCATTTGTGTATCTTGACCGATCTACAGTGCTTTCACTTGTTCAGTAAGTTGTTGATTGCTTTCAGATAGCTTTGATAAGATTCCTCCAGATGCATCACATATGCTACCAGATTCAGATCTAGATGTATTAAATGGGTCATGAGTCTCTTATTCATGATAATCAGTCTCATGACAATGAGATTCTGTCTTTTCTCTTAACCAACATCTCCTTAAGTTTCTCCTTGGCTTCTTTGAATTGTTCAATGTAGATCTGCAGCTGTAACTTCTGATTCTCAATAGTTTTATAAAGTGTATACCTTTCCATTGTAAGATCTTTTCTCTTCAGTGATTAAACCTTCTAAATAAGATAACTAGCTCCAATACCAATTTTTGGAATAATAGAAAGGAGTGTATTAAGAGGGGAGGGGTGAATCAGTACCCTTAAAACTTTTCAAACAAATCTTTGTAATCATAAATTGCAATAACCGACTATGTAGATTGCTTTCACCATACATTTAATGTTATTGCTAAAATGTAAATGCATGTAATCAAAACAATAAAAAAATCATGAAACTCAAGTACACATAACACATGTATTTTTGTATCGCAAAAAACCCTTGTTAGAAGGTAAAAACTGCGATGGGGATGAGACCCACAAAGCTTCACTACTCCAGTAATAAAGTAGCCTATTAGAGATTTCAAAGATTGATCACTTGTGGTGACCTTACCCTACTAGGAGTAATAATAAGATCGATTAGATCTACCTCATGTGAGGATTTTGTAACACAATGTATGTGTGCACTCTGTTAAGAGATTTATGCAAAAATGGTTAAGTCTACTATGATAGGAGATTTTGGGGTCTATTACAATTGTTAGAGAGTAACATAATTTATGAACTGAACAAATACAATCTAAATATTGTGGATAACAGATCCTTTAAGTACAATAAAATTATCACCTTACTGTGACTGATAATACCTTCTGTACTACTCGGTAGCCTTGTCTCTATTCTGAAAACTGAATGCTTCAACGAAGTCCTTGTTCTAAAACCCTTGTTTGATCTTCTGATGTCCGTATTGTGGTGGCTACTTGGTCATAATCCGATCATCATACATTACAAAATGACATCTTATCAGGTTACATATATCAAACCTCTTGACCTAATTAGGGTTTTACAATATCTTAGAAAACCTAAGATCAACATTGTACACAATTTACCTTGATCATCTATACATAGGAGATATAAACAATTAATGAGTGTATGCGTAATTAATGTTCTCCTTGATCATTGTAAACTATTATCCAGCTCGACCAAAAGTTGTTACCTTGATTGATGTGCCAATACAAACAATTATGTAACCGTTGGTTTACTCAGTAAATACTGTCTCTCGGTGTACCTCGATGCTCGGTGTATACTACTTCTCGGTAAGTCTGTTGCTCGGTGATCAGTCCACTCGGTTAACTCAACTCTGCACTAGGTGATCATTACCAACTAGTTTGTCTTTGACTCTGTTACCGACTAGAAATTTGTATACTTGAATACTAATGACAACTTGCAAACTCATATTGAGTAACACCTTGTTCTTTCTATAAGTCCACATGTATTATTACAATAGCATGCCAAAAATGATATTAGTAGCTAAGCTATTGTTGATTATCAAGGCCTCTTCAACTAGTTGACTTGAAACCTTTTTTAAGTGCTAACTTTATTTGTTTTGTGTATATAAATTAAGGTTACTTGTATGTATTGATAGGATCAATGCTTGGGGGCTTGATTATTCCTCAGTGCTATCCTATCCCTAGTTTGTCTTGCTCTCATGTGCTCTATCTCTTCATTTTTACTTTATCATGAGTATGGTTGTAAGATTATACTCCGCTAAAGTGGGGACTAAATATAGTTTCATAAATTGAAAACCTTTAATTAGGGTGTTCAATTCCACATTCTCCTAGCACTTATTTTAGTATCTCTTATTCCTCTATGCATTATAGGACCTTTATTTATTTAAATTAATATTATAAGTCCTCTTCAACTTTAACACATCAATACTTTATTTTTTGGGCCCTTAATTCTAGGCATGGCTTTTATTTTAACTCATTTTAAGTCCTACTTCAATTAAAATCTCATTCAATTTTAGTCAGGACAACATTGGCTAGGACATCCTTGACTTGGACGACGTTGGCCGAGGCAAGTTTGACCTAGGGATTTTTCCTAAAATTTTAGGATGATAATATGGTGGTCTTACCTTTTTAAAACTACCCCCAATGAAAAAATATAATAATTTTAACTTAGGTAAAGGTGATTTCACTTTGAGATCCCTATATAATGCCTCCATCTCAATTCATTTCATCATCTTATCACATATCATCATCAACTCATCAAGGAAATCATTTGAAGAGAAAATATGATTCAAGAAGTAGAAAACTACATCAATGCATTTTCAATTATTATTTCAATTATGATTTTGTTGGTAAATGTATTTGTCACTGCGAATTCACTGTTAAAATTGACCCTATTTGCCCAAAGAGCAGTGACAACCATGCCAACAGTTAGAGAGATTGCGATCAAATCAAAATCTTCCTTTGTGTTTGAGAGGGGCATCTCCCTCATATGATGGGGGTATTTGTAATTTATTGTACTTTTCACTGAAAAGTACAAAAAGGATATAAGACAAAGCTGAAGGAAATGGATAACATAAATCTCAATAGTAGACATACAAATACTGTTTCAGATTTATAAGTGATAATGATTACAAATTGGTTTAAGCACAAAAAAAGTTTGGATATGCAATAATAAAAGAAAGATAATGAATCTCAACATACAAGAAAACAAGTTATCTTATCACATTCAAACCAAGGTACCAAGGTATGATTATGTTTCATCGATTACATATGTCATTTGAATCAAGAATCGATGGATTTCATAAATACATAAAGATATAATCAACTTAACACATGATAAGTCAATAATGATAACTCAGTAACACATCTAGACATATGAACTAAATGTATTCTTTATTGTCCTTTTGAAAATATACAAGTTAAAAAGCTTTGGGTACAAAATGTCAAACAAAAAGTTCTCATACAATCTATTTGAAAAGTTATCTAGAATTTCCCCTTTACATTACAAATGGTCATGTATTTATAGGAATATCCTTGATAACTACCTTCTTTTCTAGGTTAATAACCAACTCATTTTAGTGCAATTTGAATGAAGTTATTAACCTTATAATTTTTATACAAAAAGAGTAAACTGATTAACCTTAACCAAAAATGAAACAAACAAAAAAAGGAAACGTTGATTTTCCTATCTAAAAGAAAATAAGGACAATGTACAGTAAAAACATCTAAAATCATGTTACAATGTTGCCCTTGGCTTCTCTTGAAAAAGCTTCCTTTCATTCCATGAGAATTGCTGAAAATTCATCATTTTTTATGCTTCAATAGATATTTGTACATTGCTTCAACGTATTAAGTTCTAGATAAATACACAAGTTCCCTCTTTAACATACTTCTCACATGAGGAGTCAAAATGAATTCATTATAACCCACACTTTCTTGACTTTCTATTGAGCAAGAATTGAAAGATAGTATGAGACTGAGATGAAGTTTCATCATTCTAGTGGACATTGTATTTCTATCTTAGTTTCAGACGATAAATGCCTTGAATCTTTTCTTTTCCATTTCCCCACCTTGATATAAAAGTATATGATTCTAAATCTTCCTTTTAATCTCATAGTTGAATCTTGACTAAAGTTTTCCTTTATCAAAAAATTGTTAGAATTTACCATGCACTCCTTTTTGCATAAACATAAACGTGCATCTTTTATTCAATTTTACATTTGACCTATCTTATGGGAGGTGTCCACTGTATACAAATTCAGTAGTAGATAACTTATCAACAATGTCATTTTTGAAGGCAACCTTCTTCCATGATATCATCACTTGTATACCCTTAATCTTTGTAATACCTACATGCTTATCTTCAAGTCATTCTTGAAGACCAATGATGCTGAATCACACACCTTTACCCAAGCATCATAGATAATTTTGGCAAATATTACTTCCTTTTGTAATACTTTTTGGTAGTTTTGAAGAATGGAAGATCTCAAAATAATATAATTAGCAAGTAATCTCTGGAGTTCCCAATCGACAAACAAATTTCTCGTATGGGTCACTCTACAGCCACATATCTCCCTTTAGATTTAGTAGCAACACCACATCTGAAAATTATTTTATATTCTTCTTAATCTTCTTCTATGTATTTTAACATGCTTCACTTTGGATAGGTAGACATACATTGTACTCAAGCTGTCAACTCGAGAAAGTGGTAAAGCCACAGTAAAAGATTTTCCACTAATGGTTATTGTATCCATACCATATCAGTACTTCGAATAATATTGCTACCCATTTTTAAGTTGCCAAACTTTATTGTTTTGCCGATAGCATATGAAATCTGTGAATTATTAATATTTTTCAAGGGCCCGTTTGGTTGGGGAATTGAAAAATAATGCAAATCATGGTTATCTATACTCTGGTTATGCAAACCCCGGTTATTCTTTTTTGGGACTGTTTGGTTGCCCTGGAAGATGGATTTGTAAATCCACATTCCAACAATTAAATCGACGCAGTGCTCCGGACCCGACAAGATATATAAACTAATTTAATCGTGCAAACCTTGGAGTGCACTGGACCCGACGGTGAAGTTAAAATGGCTTTAATCTCTATGAAAACCATGGAGATGAAAGTCATTCCACCTCTTCAGCAGGAATTTGGACATCCACATTTTTGCACAAATGGGGATTTGCAAATCCGTATTCTCATTCAATTTAGAGGTCACCAAACAAGGAATTGCACCCCATAACCGGGTTATGGGCTGCATAACCCGGTTATGGGGTGCAACCAAACGGGCCCTATATAAGATTGGGAACTAAAATTTGAAGTTTTCATGAGATACATTTCTTTATGCATTTTTTTCAAACAATTTTGGGATTTTGTCTTTGATTCTACATTTTCATACATGTTTACCATACTATAATATCCAAAAAAAAATCCCTTTGATGAACGATTATTCACTGTCACATAGATTGGGAGAATGCCGACTAAGGTTGTGAAGGGTGACTTTACACCTGCAAATCACACTTTTTCAAAAGTTTCTTTTACCTTTTCAATAAATCCATTTTCTGTAATAATTTTACATTCCATGAGACAATATTTCTTTGCAACATTCTGTTGACACCTCTTGACTGTGCTTTTGTATATATTTTTTTTGTGTCGAATAGAGCAATTACCAATTGTAATATTTGACAGAATGTTCCTACAACAATATTCTTTGATGGATTTCTATAACAAGTTTTGAAGGTCTCACTTTGGCACAAAGGTTGTGAGGATGCTAGCAAAGGTTGTAGGATTGGTTTCACACTCACCATGTACATTTGTATGCAAATTTATAAATCCCTTTCAACAAATCTTGTTGTGTTCATATATGCAGCCATTACATTTCATTCACTAAGATGACATATCTTTGAGGCAATCTATCAAACAATTTATATGCATGCCAACAAAAATACATACCCTTATCAGTCAATCCATTTGTATATTCACTACAATCCTTTCATTTCATTCCTTGAGATGATGTCACCTCCTTTCAAGACATTCTGTCAAATAATTCCTATGACTCCATATTTTACTTGCATATTGTTGTGCCTACTGATTGTATTTGATTGGATGTGTTTGAGGGTGCCTTTGGTTCTAAACTCCAAATCCCTCCTCACCCTCTCCAATCCTCTGTTCGAGTATTCTGCCCATGGTTTTTTGCTTTGTATACAATGACATGTCTTAAAGAGGGCATTAACAGATCTTATCAACAATGTTTATACTACAAGAATTGTATTTCATTCGACAACATCTATCTCTATCTACTTAAGAAGAAGCAAGAGCTTAATTGGAAACCTCAAACTTCACTTCTTTCTTTCTTCTTTTTTTTTTTTGGCATTATATAAAGTTTAGTTAACATTTTACTTTTCCTTATTTGGAAAGAGTTAAGTAACCTTTTATTTGTGTGCATATTATAGAAAAGGTAATAGTTAATATTTTACTTTTTCTTATTTAGAAAGAGTTAAGTAACCTTTCATTTATGTAGTACATATACATTATAGAAAGGGTAATAGTTTAAAAAATTTGTGCAAAAACAGAGAGGTAATTAACCTATGAAAACATTTTTTTTAAATGGAGCATTTTTAAAAATTTGAATTGCAAACTATTGAGAGGGAAAAATATTAAATTAATTAATTTAGAATATTAAAATTATTTTATTAAATAATTCAATATTTTCCCTTTCTAAAGCTTAATGTTCTTTGAAAAATACCCATAACTTTTGACTGTTGATGAGTTTAGCTTTGAAATTTGGACTATAGGTCAAGGATGACCAATTAAGTAGAACTCAGAGTTTCAATTTCATAACAAAGCTTAGGGTTGCAATAGCATATGCTTTTACATATGATTGAAAACATATTTTGGATTTTAGAAAATGCTCCTTTGGAATGCACAAGTTTAAATTTTCAGTATAATAAACTTAGGGGAAAAACTGGCTCTAATTGGGGACAAGGATTGTAAGGGATGCAGGATGAACCCAGAAAATCTGTAGTGATCAGTGTATTATCCATAGGGCTATGTAGTTGGAAAGGAGACAACACAAGGATTAACTAGAGAAACTAGACACACGCCAAAAATTAGACTAGCACAACAAAAAAATTGATCGTAATTATATACATGGTAGGGGATACCTAGCTCAAAACCAAAATAAAATGCTTAAGAAAATCCATCACAAGTTGAAGAAAATAGATGCTAGTGCGAAACAATGAATGCCAACTCTGAGGCGTCTTTGAACTCCATTGTAAACTTGAACCTTGAATTTGCGAAACGATGATTGCCAACTCTAAGGCATCTTTGAACTCCATTGTAAACTTGATCCTTGAATTTTAGTCTTGATAAGCCTGACACATGCAACTTCCCTAGGTGAGGCAATATATCCAAATAACGAGTTCTCATTGAAGACATCTAAATAAAGAATCCACTTGACCTCTTCTTGCATTCTTAAAATCACCTCTTCCTATATGAACTGAAGTATGACACCTTCAATCTTTCTAATGCACCTTTGATGATTTGGATCTCTCAAATAATGGTTTGGACCTAAGAATACATTCCCATCAAACTTGACCGGTATAAGTTGACCTTCTTCCTTTGCTTCCTCTCAATTATGTATTTGTGTCTCTATAAGAAAACATAATTTAGCATCTTCATTTTTGGTACATGCACGCTCAAAAGAGACCACATAATGAGGAGCATTGATCAAAGATTTACATTCATGCAAAGAAGGATGTTTTGATAGGAATCACCACTAAATTTTTCATCTTCACTTGTTGATTGTCTATGGATTGGAGTAGAAATTTATTTTACCTTATCTTCACCTTTTTTAGTTCCCTCATCACAACATATTTCATCAAGCCTCATTTTATTTGTAGGATAGGATTCTTCATTTATATAATTGCTTGATTCTTGTGAAGGATATAACATAGGATGTTCTCCTTGCAATACTTTAACTACCTTAGGAATGAATGTCTCTTTGGATGTATGTACCTCCACTAATGATGGGTCATAATTGTGAACACGAAATTGAGAAGGTACTATACTATAAAGAAAGTCACTTTTCAAAGTATCAGGGCAATTATCAAAAGTTGAGCTTCTATAGAACTAAACCTTATTTTGTAGCTCTTTAGATTTATCAATGCTCACATTTTGATGGTTCAATTCTTTGAGATTATCTTCAATAGTCTCACTTATACATGAAAAAATTGTACCTTCTACGGTATCATCTTCACAATTTTTTTTTTGTCTCATCCATGATATTACTATCATTATTATTTACAAGATGACTTTCAATGCTATGATCCATAAGTTGTAGCCTTTTTGATAGAAAAATTTCTACTAACATAGAATGCAAGAATACATCACAATTATTTTCCTCAACATTCATAACATCATCTTTCTGAAATGATACTTGATTTTCTTTATCATAATTGACACTAGGATCTCATTACTTAGTGATATCATAGAAGAGGGAATGGATAATCTCATACCTTGAATTTCACCAATATGCATTTCTTCTTTGGTGATCAATGAGGAATGAATATGAATGTCTTCTCCACAAAGAAAATCATCGTCAGAATCCTTGACACACCAAGTTGGAATGAAAACAATATGAGATTCATATTAATGCATTTCTTCATAAATTCTTTCAATCTTTGGTTGCATGAATTTATTGAAAACATTTTACGTCTCTTCTTAAAGCTCACTATTATCAAGCTGATCAAATTTTACTTCTTGGTTATTAAAATTTTCACAGTGTTGTCCTGATACATCAATGTGATCTTCTTTTTCTTTTGACACCATTTCTTGATAATCTTCCTTAGAACTAATATTAACCTCAACTTCTTTCATGAATACAAGTTCAGGTGGATCCCTTCCAACAATTTGATTGTAAGATGTTTTGTTAGAAATAAAATAATTATCACTAATCCCTTTTATCACTCATTTGCAATGTTTGAAGCAAATAAGGATGCACTTTGTCAAGGGGCATGTGCACCAAGTTGTGAGTCAAAAAAGTGGACACATGTTTAAAAAAAATTCAAATTTCATATATCCTGACCGGGTTATTGAAACTTCAAAATTGTACTAGGCTTGGTAACCAAGCATAGATAATATTATTAAAAAACTCTATCTTTCTCAGAACCAGATCAGGTTCTGAGATGTTTCTAATAACCCGATCGGGTTATTAGAAACATATTATATTTTGGAAAGCCTATGGCTTAGGCCATTTCTAATGCCTAAACCACGGATTAGGAGAGTGAAGGAGGGAAAAAACATCAAAACCCAATCGTGATTTGAAGAAAAGAACATTTCTTCAACAATTTCCACATTTTTAAACAATGGTGCCTCATTACAAAGGTATGTTTTATTGTTTTTGTTATTTTTTTTGCATTTGTAATCAAATTAGGTTTTGATATTGAATTTTGTTTTCTTTTATTAATTTCATATCAGATTCATCAAACAATCCAAGAAGAGGAAAAATATATGAAAGACCACCCCCCGTAAACCCTCCTCAAAATTCTCCTAGTCCACCACCATCGCCACCTGTAAACCCTCCTCAAAATTCTCCTTGTTCACAACCATCGCCACCTGTAGACCCTCCACATTTTTGATTAGGTCATGTAAATGCAACACAAGAGGACCTCATGCAAAACCTTAACCAAAATAGTGCACAAATTAATATATTAGTCAATAGGTTGAAGGCTTCCGGTCTTCAACATCACTCTACCCTTGTCACTACATTAGAAAAATGTCCACTAGTGCAAATGAGGTGTCTTAAGAGGTGAAAAAATGGGGTTCATGGAGGGATAGATGTCATACATATTATGCTGATGGTTTATCATACGAGGATGTGAAAATAAAAGCCATACAAAAATGTGACATATGTGCCCTTTTTACCGATCCTAATACTAGCAATTCCCTAGAAGATAATAGAAAATAGTTTCCTATACATTGGTGTGCACTTAGGGGGATGAAATAAGCTTTTTGGGATAGGTGGTACATGGTATTTGACCAAACACCTTGTAATAATAATGAGGTGCCTTTATATTTTTTGAGGAAGCTATATTGTGGGTTTATCCTCAACAAGAAGCCAAATTACTTTGACTTTCATGAGTTCTAGGGTAGAGGGAGAGGCTCTGTGCAAGATAGACTTGGGGAAAATAGGATTACCTGACCACAAGAGAGGAGGAATACTACAAGAAAACCCCTCATTCATGTTTTGGTCCTAGTAGCGGTGAAGGAGTCTATGGATATACATACTCTTCATGCAGCTGCAATATTGACTAATGTAATTTTCCAACATGACACTGAGTTAGTTGAAGGAGAGGATGGATCAGTGCCTGTGCCACCTCCATCTTCATTAGATGCGCCATTAGGATCATCCCATCCTGCATTAGCTCCATCGTCATCAGATGCACCATTAGGATCATCTCATCCTGTGCCAGCTCCATTATCATCAGATATATTTGTAGGGTCATCCTAGCCCATTGAGCATATCTGCATCAGTTGTAGTGGTATATGCGATGGGGTAGATAGTCAGGCGAGTGCAGATGGTTTGAAATCCTATTAATGTGTACATTGCAGGAGAAGATGTCAGGCATCCACTACTGAGGATATGGACCTCACAGACGATCTGATGATAATGGTGTTTGGTAGAGAGCTGACATAGGTTTGTTTAAATTTGTGTTTTGACATGTTTTTTAAATTAATTACCTAAATATGTTAAAAGTAAATAAATTTTTATGTATAAAAGAATCTAAATTGATACATGAATAATATGCATTGTAGGGTGCAACTGGTGGTATGAGCACACCAAGGAGTGTTCTCTCTAGTAGACATGGATGAGTAGCTCAAACATCTAAGGTAATATTTTATAAATATTCATAAAATATAATAATACGTTATTTTCAAAATTTAATATCTTTATAATTTGTATGGTGGTAACTTAGAGTGGTCAAAGAATTAATATATGTTTATTTTCTATTGCTTTATGGTCAAAGAATTTGTTCTAATGTAATTCAACTCAAGGATTCATAAAAGGATGATACTCCCTCAAGGAATTAGGTTAAACACAAAGGCTTCAATAGAGATCCCTGGATTTTGGTAACCTAGACATCATACTTTTGAACAAGTTCACTTCCTTGTCCAACCATCATGACTCAAACTAATTTGAACTCCCGCCCTCCATCCTTGGACTCAATTCAACTAGTACTGAACTCATACATAGACCGATACCCCAACCAATCACTTATTGGCTTCTAAATCAACCTTGAACATCATCTAGAACATCCAATGATCATTATTTTACTCTTATTTCTTGTTCAAAATAATGAATACAATCTCTGATTGTTCACTAATTGTGAATATCCTCAATCCTTCAATACACCTCCATGGCCTTTTGAAGACTCCCAACATATAACTTATAAGACACCCCAAGAAACCCTCAACTTATCACAAGGTCCTTATCCTATCGCTCAAAGAACATTCACTTGCTAGTTTAGTAAACTCTACTCTCTGGCATTTCACTATCATACTAGGACATTCCCCATATACTAGTATATATCTTCACCATAGACAAGAACCCCTCTACACCCTAGGTTCATAACCACCCCAAATATTGTCATCACTTCCCATACCACCTACTCTCAACCTAAAAGCACTCCAATCCCCCCATGCGAAGGGTAAACACACTAAAACATACTCACTGCTAGGCTACAACAGTTCTATTACCTTTTGCAAAAGTGGTCCTAACCTCTGACCTCTATGAATACAATCTGGACCATCCTTCTCTAAATGTGACTACAAATTTGCTAAAGAATAGTCTTGTGTGTGAAAGAAGAGAAAATTTTGATATTGTAATAGTGGTTTGTAAAATTTGTTTATAAATTTGTGATAATAGAGTTGTGGAGCATAAGCATTTGTGGAATTCAAGTGAATCATAATCTTGATTGTAAACTATTGCTTATATATTTATTTGGTGTTTTATAGGGCTTGTCAGGGGATCAGATTTTTGAGATTGATGATGTCACCCTTTCTGCCATTGACTTTGGATTAAAAAGCTATGTGGTATCATATTTTGAACAACTCTTGTTTATAGTTTTAATTGAACCCATGCAATATCATATTATTTCTCTTATGTTAATTTTGTTTTTGTTAGCCTACCCCACCAAGCTCGAGGTCATTAGGAAAGATGAAGAAATCATCAGGGACACTGAAACAAAAAAAGGTAATTAAGTCCAATTTAAATATATTTGTTGAAATGCATTATGAACATTTCAATGTAGTCTATATTGATTGATGCACTTGACTTGTTTATTGTATACATGTAGAATCAATTGGGTTTCACTGAACCAATGAATGCACCAAAAATTGTTGATGTTCAAGAGAGAGAGGAGGTAACATGTTTTCATATTTAATTTTAATTGCATTCTTGTTTTTTCAAAATATTTTAGAAATCATGTTCCTCTATTAGTATGTCATTTTCTATGACTTTTCATGTAGGAATTGCTCATAGCTGCCTCAGATGAGGCAAATCCTCATATGAGTATAGTAGAGCCATCTGAGATTATGGTATGTATGAACTTTCTTTTTAGTCCATGCATTTTTTTATTTTTTAGTATTTCTTGTTTATAACATGTATTTATTATTATTTATTTTTCCTGTTATAGTTACCTTCACCATTGCCTGTCCTTCCTCTACCTCACCATCTTTCTAGAAGTCCCTCTCACCCACAATGAAGCCCATTTAGTTTAGCATTCAACCCAAGCACATGAGATCCATTTGAGGCTTCGGTATGTATTTTTATTATCTAGTGTATACATTTTTTGCATTATCTAGTATTTCTCGACTATAACATCTTTTCTATTTTACCATACAGGAAAAGGTCCGAACTGATTCATCAATGGTTTTGGCTTCCTCTAGCTCAAGAGTTCCAACTTATGTTGTGGTATGCATTTTCTTTTTAGTCCATTCATTTTTTATTTTTTAGTATTTTTTTGTTTATAACATGTATTTTGTATTATTTATTTTTCCTGTTATAGGACCCTTCACCACTGCCTGTTCTTCCTCTACCTCGCCATTTTTCTAGGAGTCCCTCTCACCCACGATGAAGCCCATTTCATTTATCATTCAACCCAAGCATAGGAGAAAGAGATGAGGTAATCAATAATTCAACTGTAAACAAATTACAACCCTATATTTATTTATTTTGATATTATTTTGAAATAATATATATGGCTTAGCATTTGAATTGTTCTTGTGCAGAGAGTTAGTGACCCAAGTGCTGCTATGAAGAAGCTCAATTTTGATGATCCACCACAATCACAGATATATCGAGACATTGTATAGATCTAGTTGTGGTCATTGAATGACCAAATTATATATATATATATA
>MU225215.1:2471884-2505990 GCA_018584345.1 Thuja plicata | reverse complement strand
TATATATATATATATATATATGTGTGTGTGTGTGTGTGTGTGTGACATTTGTCAATTGTATATATCGACCTAGACATAGTTGATGTCACTTTTTTGTAACTCTATTATGGATTTGGCATGTACACCATGTATTGATATGTACGCTATTATTGTTCATTTTTTTATATATGAAACTTCAAATTTGATCCCTGAATTTGTTGGTTTGATTCTTATGCCTTAAGTGTATTCTTGTTTCACATGACTTGCATATATGCATGTGTGTTTCTATAAATTAATGTACTTGTGTGTGTAATTCATGTATAGGATTCATAACCTAAATTCATGTGTACAACCTACGTGAATGACTTAAGTGAATTCATGTCTATGCTTCATAATGTAAGTACTACATGTTTGCTCCAGGACCTAAGCAATTTTATGATTTACGTGAATTAATGCTTGATGTGCTACATTGTATTTAGGTGTATCTTTCATGCTCTATATGTATGCACTCCATGACTTAAGTGAATTTATGTTTTTTGTTGTAATTTTTTTGTGAATGAAATAAAAAGTATGAGAGTTTGGTTTTTGTTCTTGGATAGTGGATGCAAGGATGTTTTATGCAATTTTGAGCCCCTTGAGTAACTTCAAACATATAATGTTCCTTGGGTACACTCGGGAAGTTATAGGGGTCTTTGGTGTAGGGCACCCAAGAAACACCAGGCATGGATAGGAGTCTTCATGGGTTCATCTTCACATATTTGTAGTCATGGTTAGATCCTAGAGATCAACCATTCATTTTGATTGGATTGGTCTCATTGTAAAGTTAATCCATCTAAGGTGTCTTTATAAACCTAAGGTTGATTAGACTCATGACCTGTGATAGCACAAGTAAGTTTGATGTTTTTGGTCTAAAAAATGTCCTACTATAGGATCTAAGGGTCTTCTAAGTCCTTTCAATAGGTCTAGATGTCCTAATAGCAACATTTTGCAACAATGTCAAAAGTTGCACAAATGTTGTCGAGCAACTTTTAAAAGTAGCTATGCAACTCTTTCATTATTTTTGCTTCAAACTTTTCATCATGAGATAAAAATGTCAGCTCCATTAACTCAATTTGAATGGGTAAACACTAGGGGAGACCTTTTTTTCTTGCGAAGCATTAAGAACATTATGGCGCAAGTCAGACCCAAGTGTTCTGAAGGTGCACTGAGCCAAATTGGGCAACGATTTTTAGAGAGCCATACCTCATACCTTGTGAGAGATATTAGAGCTCTATGAAGTGCACAAGGACCATCTTGGGAAGTCCTACAAGCACGTAGCTTAGTTCTAGGAGATTCTAGGGTATGTGCACCAAGTTGTGGACCAAAAAAGTGGACACATCTTTAAAAAAAATTCAAATTTCATATAACCCGATAGGGTTATTGAAAATTTGAAATTGTTCAAGGCTTGGTAACCAAGCCTAGAAAATATTATAAAAAAAATCAACCTATCTTGAACCTCATCAGGTTTCTAAATTTCAAATAACCTGATTGGGTTCTGAAAAGAAAAATGTACTTCAAAACCCGATCGGGTTTTGAAGAAGTAAAAAATATGCATTTTATTCTCCATAACCCGAGTGGGTTATGAAGAAACTAAAATAGGCTTTTCTTCTAGAAGCCATAACTTCCACATACAGAGTCTGATTGACTCTGTTAAAAAAGCATAGGAAAGATCTTGAGATGATCTAGCACATGATTAACCTAAAAAAATCTTTAGTCATCAAATTTTTTTTGCCATCCATTTCAATCAAGTAAGGTATAAAATAGGTACTCATTATTTCCCATACATGCAATGTATAGGAAAATGAGTATTCTCTCTCTCTCTCTCTCTCTCTCTCTCTCTCTCTCTCTCTCTCTCTCTCCCCAAACTCATCACGTGTTAGGACCCCTAGGAATGTTAAAACTAGGGAAAAATGAAAAGAGCACTCACGAAAATGAGAGAATGCGCTTGAAATGTTTAACGATTAGAAGCATGGAGTGTGACATCTGGATTAGCCAATGATTTGCCTGAGATTTTATGAAGAAACCCAATCTCCTCTTCTGCATTCTCACTTTGTTTCGCTTCCTCTGCACACAAGATTTCAATCTCTTTTTGCATTCTTTGAATTGTTCCCAATTGCTTCTCGCTCTCTACACGCATTGATGAAATTTTCTGTCTCAGGGCTTGAATAATTTGACCCAGTTGATTTTCCCCCTCTTCTCGCAATAATCTCATCTCTTCTTGCAGATTTTCAGTAATTCTAAATTGTTTCTCATGACCCTCTACCCTAAGTATTTCATTTTCTTAACCCCACAAAATTCATATAAAAGACATGTATGGTAATCTTCGCAATATTTAGGAGGCACAAATCGGTAACAATTGGAGCAATAAGAATTAGAAAATGCACACCCTTCTTCACCAAACTGTATAGATGGGCAACCTGAAATACATATGGAAGTAGAGTTGCTCCCTTTGCTTCAATCCATTACAAATTAGCGAAAGTTTTCTGCTCTTCCCTCCAGCAAAATAGCTTATTTCAATGGCCTCCCATGAATTTTTTTAAATGGCCAATTGGTTTCCTTTGCTTCTTTCAATGGCCATCCATAATTTTTTCTACAATCTTCCAACCTTTCGTACATAGTTATTACAATTTAATACCCTCCTAGTACATAGGTGTTTCAAGTGAGTGAAATATAGCAGCAGGAATCAAAAAATTCACACCCTTCTTCACCAAACTGTATAGATGGGCAACCTGAAATACATCTGGAAGTAGAGTTTCTCCCTTCACTTCGGGCCATTACAAATTAGCAAAATTTTTCTGCTCTTCCCTCCAGCAAAATAGCTTATTTCAATGGTCGCCCATGAATTTTTTTAAATAGCTGATTGGTTGCCTTTGCTTCTTTCAATGGTCATCCATGTTTTTTTCTACAATATTCAAGTGTGTCCTAAGGGGTCCTAGTATGCCTTATCATGTATTAGGACCCTTAGGTAACAATTGGAGCAGTAGGAATCATAAAATGAACACCCTTCTTCACCAAACTGTATAGATGGGAAACCTAAAATACATCTAGCCCTTCGCTTTGGGCAATTGAAAATTAGCAAACGTTTTATGCTCTTCCCTCCAACAAAATAGCTTATTTCAATGGTCGCCCATGATTTTTTTTTAAATGGCCGATTGGTTGCCTTTGTTTCTTTCAATGGCCATCCATTATTTTTTCTGCAATCTTCAAGTGTGTCCTAAGGGGTCCTAGTATTCCTTATCATGCATTAGGACCCTTAGGTAACAATTGGAGCAGTAGGAATAAAAAAATGCACACCCTTCTTCACCAAACTGTAGAGATGGGCAACCTGAAATACATCTGGAAGTAGAGTTTCTCCCTTCACTTTAGGCCATTGCAAATTAGTGAGTGAAATAGAACAAGACATTAATTAAAGATTGGAAGGTACACCTTATCATGCATTAGGACCCCTAGGAAGTCCCCGTGACCCCTTTTGATACATTGGAACACTCAAGTGTTTCCCAAGAGGTTGTAGGACCCCTTGGGACACACTTGATTGTTCCAATGTGTCGAAAGGGGTCATGGGGACTTCCTAGGGGTCCTAATGCGTGATAAAGCATAATAGGACCCCTAGGAAGTCCCCATGACCCCTTTCAACACATTAGAACACTCAAGTGTTTCCTAAGGGGTCCTACGACCTCTTGGGACACACTTGAGTGTTGAAATGTGTTGAAAGGGATCACGGGGACTTCCTAAGGGTCCTAACGCGTGATAAGGCATACTAGGACCCCTAGGAAGTCCCCATGACCCCTTTCGGCACATTAGAACACTCATGTGTGTCCTAAGGGGTCCTACAACCCCTTCGGACACACTTGATTATTCAATGTGTTGAAAGGGGTCATAGGAAGTTGCATGACAAACCTTCCTGCAGACATGTCCACAAAATTCAAATTTCTTCATACATCAAGCCTTGCAAATCCAATTCTCACATGTCATCCATTATGACATTTCCTAGGACAAAGATGACCACAAATTAATTTTTCTTTGCATTTCCTGGTACAAAAGCTCATACTTCCATTGCCAAACCCCCTTAAATCATGAGATTTGGTAACAACATGTCCAACATCATCTGGCTGTTTAGGACAGTATAGTGGTATTCCATTACCAACATACCCATTATCTGTAAAATGCTTTATCATATCAATCCACACTAGAGAATTTTCTGAGACTAGCTTGGCATTTCCAAATATATACAGACCAATTCTAGCCCTGGAAAGGGCAACACAAGTTCTTTTTGGAATGTTAAGAAATTCTATATTTTCTGATGTTTTTACATTCAAATTAGGAATTCAATGTTTCTTACCAAAGAAAACAATATGATATTGCTCTCTTGTCCCTGGTCAAGAGTACATTTTCCAACAATTGAGCTCTGAGTTCTAGATCCTAACCTTGGTAGACTTTTCTTATATTCATATATTCCCTCCAAAAATTTATCCAGAGCTCTGTTAGTAAAGCACACTATGAGAATAGGACCAGAGGAATTTGAAATCTTATGAAGCAAAGCCTTTACAATTTGCAACTCGGTAAATGTTTTTCCAGTGCTAGGAGGGCCCTGAATAATGACCAATTTTTCAGTGAGCCCATGATTAATGGCTCCCTCTTGACTATCATCAATATAATCACATTTGTAGAATTGTTTCCAATCAAAATTACATTCAAGCTGAGCTATTCTGGCTTCCAGATAAACTAACTTATCTATAAATAGAATATTGAATGAAAGACCAAATTCTACACCATCTTTACCTCCTCTCATCCCCACATATTCAACAGAGTTATAAACCTAGAAATTAGAGGACCCTTTCTGCTCAACAAACTCCCATTTTTTCTTGTAACTCCCTCTAATTTGCTTCACACACTCCCTATAAGCTTCGAGTAAATCTTCTCTTATAACCCTGAACTGGGTGTGTAAATAATTGTATACATTCTCATATGGATAGTTGAAATTTTCATGTCAAGTTGACTAACCCTAGTTGAAATTTAGGTTCATATTAGGTTGATAGCTAGTTGAAATTTTCACGTCAAGTTGACTAACCCTGATTTGCTAATTTTTCATTGCCACTTAAGGGCATAGTTTGGCCCCTCATGATCTTGCACATACCTCTCTCTCTGAGAGAGAGAGAGAGAACATACTCATTTTCCTATATGTTACATGTATGGGCAATAATGAGTACCTATTTTATACCTTACTTGATTCAAATGGATGGAATTTTTTTTTGATGAATAAAGATGATTTTAGGTTAATCACATGTTAGATCATCTCAAGATATTTCGTAAACTTTTTGAACGGAGTCAATCAGACTCTGTATGTGGAAGTTATGACTTCCGGAAGAAAAGCCTATTTTAGTTTCTTCATAACCCGCTCGGGTTATGGAGAATAAAATGAATAGTTTTTACTTCTTCAAAACCCGATCAGGTTTTGAAGTACTTTTTGCTTTTCAAAACCTGATTGGGTTATTTGAAATTTAGAAACCCGATTGGATTATGGCTCAAGAAGAGGCTTGAAAAATGACCCAAAGGCTTGGAGGCTCATTTTCCCTCCATTTTTGTTCTTTTAGACATTTTTTCATCTTGTAAGATGAACTCTCAAATTTATCTTCATCACGTTTACAATTTGTAAACTGGGTAGCTTTATAATTTTCACCATAATCTCATACGTCTTCTTAGCTTTCTAACCATATAAATTTTTCTATTTTTGGACAACATTAGCATAGTAAACTTTAATTTTCTTTACCAGTATATTGATTGTCCTCACAGACATATGTCTACCATTTTTTTAATAACTTTTGATATACTTAATAAAATTACAAATAAATTACATATTATTGTTGTACACTTGATTCTATACACTTAAAAAAAAAAAAATTCATTTTTAATTATTTTGATGCAAGTTATGCCCAACGCACAAACATGTACCAAATTTTCAAGATGCGATTAGTTCAAAAAATCATAGAAAAAAATACCCATCGGAAAATTACAAAAAAAACACAACTTCTAGATCTCACTCTTACTTATCATCCTACCAAAGGGATTTAAAAAATATTGAATATAACTATATTGTTTGTACCGCACACGGAAATAGCTATGTTATGATTTTCTAAAAAAATCAGGAACCTTTTTATGTGTGTACAAGGTTTGACCCTCTTAATCTTATTGGTTTTTTTTAAAAAATAGTGTTTTAGAAACTAGATTCAGAGTACTACAATTTTTATTTTTTACACATCTTATTTTGAGTGCATGACCCTCAAACATCTGTTCCAAGTTCAGGTTTACCCAATTTCAAAAAAAATGTGTCCACTTATACCCCCCTTTTTGGTCCACAACTTGGTGCACATACCCTCCACTTAGATTCCATTTGGCGACCCAATCTCTGTTGGTGCAAAAAGTTGCATTGTTGGTCAGTTGAAAGTTGCTCAATGGTGCATCTTTCAAACCGTTCATCATGGGACCAAACCGTCAGCTCCATCAGCTCTAGTTGGCTAGGTAAATGCTATGGAGACCTTTTTTTCTTGCAAAGCATCAAGAACGTTCCGGCGCAAGTCAGACCAAAGTGTTCCCAAGGTGCACTAAGCCAAATTGGGCAGTGATTTTTGGAGAGCCATATCTCAGACCTCATGAGAGATATCAAAGATTTGTGAAGTGCCCAAGGACCATCTTGGGAAGGCATACAAGCATGTAGGTTAGTTCTGGGAGATTCCACTCGGATTCCATTTTGTGAACCAATCTCGGTTGGTGCAAAAAGTTGCATTGTTGCTTAGTTGAAAGTTGCTCAATAGTGCATCTTTCAAACTGTTTGTCATGGGACCAAACTGTCAGCTCCATCAACTCTAGTTTTCTGGGTAAAGGTTAGGAGAGACCTTTTTTCTCTTGTGAAGCATCAAGAACGTTCCGACGCAAGTCAGACCGAAGTGTTCCCAAGGTGCACTAAGCCAAATTGGGCAGCAATTTTTGGAGAGCCATATCTCAGACCTCATGAGAGATATTAGAGATCTATGAAGTGCATAAGGACCATCTTGGGAAGGACTAAAAGCATGTAGCTCAATTTTGGGAGATTCCAATCGGATACCATTTGGCCACCTGATCTCGATTGGTGCAAAAAGTTGCATTATTGCTCACTTGAAAGTTGCTCAATGGTGCATCTTTCAAACCGTTCATCATGGGACCAAACACTCAGCTCCATCAACTCTAGTGGTCTAGGTAAATTCTAGGGGAGAATTTTTTTCTTGTGAAGCATCAAGAACGTTCTGGCGCAAGTCAGACCAAAGTGTTCCCAAGGTGCACTAAGCCAAATTGGGAAGAGATTTTTGGAGAGCCATATCTTGGACCTCGTGAGAGATATCATAGATTTGTGAAGTGTACAAGGATCATCTTGGGAAGGCCTACAAGTTCATAGCTCAGTTCTGGGAGATTCCACTTGGATTCCATTTGGCGACCCGATCTCAGTTGGAGCAAAAAGTTGCATTGTTATATATACACAAATACATTGTTGGTGATATGAAAATGAACATACATACATAGTTACTACACATGAAATATTATTATAATTTAGAGAAACATGAGATATCCACTGCATGAGCCATTGTTATAATTGTAATGAATTTTAATTCACTCATATCCTCTTAGTTAAATGGTACATAGTAAAATATACAAAATGTGGCCCCTTGGTATATATAAATCAACCCATGGCCACTTTTATATACAATTTGATCTTCTTTCAATATAAAAAATGTGGTCTCCAAATATGCATGTAGACCACTTCATAGTCATTTATATTTATAAAAAAGTGAAGTAAGATTGTTTCGCAAAATTTATATACAAATTTTTCAAAATAATTCTACCAGTTTGTAGAATGATTCTTCATGATGGCCCAAAAATAATTCAGTGAACCTTCTGGATCAGCTCTAACCTTTATTGCGTCATGTATTGCCTCGTGTTCAGATTCATGAAGTTTCCATAAATTCTTCTTACGAGGTCTACCAGTATGCTTTATCAATTCAATATTTGTTGCAATAAGAAGGTTCGAGTAATGCAAAATATGTCTATGTGTCTCATAGTCCTCAAACAACCACTTCTTGGATTTTTGGATAAGGTACCCGTATTTCATACAAAAGTCAACATATAAAGTGTAATAGAATGATGGTAAGAGGTCTCAAAGTCATCAAACAAGAACACATTATATTTTGATAGCGTACCTTCTAAGCCATGTCCCTGTCACAACAACGGATCCTATTGGGTACTCAATACCCTCTCCATCAATGACTGTAGTTGTCAATTTCTTTTTTCCCTCAATACAATGACACAAAAATTAATCAGTCCCTTCCTCATTTTTCTCATCTGCAACAACTGCATATACATGACTTGCAATTTATAGAGGGATAAGTTAACACCCTAAAAACTTAACCACCTAATAAAATGAGTTCAATTAGGTTCAATAGAGTTAATCTCAGAATAAAGAATAAATTGAGAAATTACCTAGTTCAACTAGGTCAGATATGTGATCAAAATCCGCTGATGCTTCAAACTAGCTCAATTGTAGTGATCTAGGAAGTTGATATGTATCAAGCGGTTGCAAAGGTGTATAAGACCATTTGTCAACCCACTCTTTTGATTCACATTCCTCCCACGCAAAATTCATAAAAGACAAGCAAAAACATGTCATTAATCTAGTAAAAATACCCAATGATGTTGCATTTGAACTTCTAAATGAGTGCATGTCACTTGATCCTGTAAGTGTACAACAATCTAGATAGTTTTCAATGTTTGAATCACCTATCAACCAAAAAAATATATTAACCATAGACTTACCTTCATTACCTGTTCCCATCGTAGAGTTGAACCATCCCACAATTGTTTCTGCATTTATTAAGTCTGCACCACCTTCATACTTCAATTCCTCTCTGGAAAAAGCTCTTTGTACACATGCACTTGCACCATCACACTCACCTTTTCCATGCCCCACCTCGTTTAAATTCCAACAATTTTGAACACCACTTGTTACATGCATCCTAATCAACCAATAGAACATCCTTGCATTCTTGAATTGTGAGGTGCAATTCTCTGAGCATACTATGTGTTGGCTGTACTCAATACCTCTTTCCCTTAAATTTTCATAGAAAAATTTGAATAAAACTTGCACAAACTTTGATGAATTTGTGTGATCCACACTGATGTAGAAGTGTTACTCTCTTAAAAAATTTCTATCTATGTCTGTGCTATCATGTGCATGAAAAATGCTATATGTACAAAGATCATCACTTGTTTAGAATGGTAATACAATGCTTGCACTTCATTCTAAGGTTTAAGTGTATAATTCTTAGCAAAATCAACAATGGAGACAATAGTACCAAGGGGAAAAGTGTCCTTACATATCGTGAATTTCTCTTCCAACCACCTAGATCTATGTGAATGATGCATGTACTCATAAAATAGTTTCTCTTGAAAAATCTTCATAAAATCAGCTATGCATATATCATTTTCACTAACTCACACCTCTTAAGTTCTTTTCCATCTTTTAGACCATAAGTTACTATCTTGTATTTTCCAAAAGAAACTAGTGTATTTCCAATCTCATTTGTTCTCTCTAGATGGTGACATATCTGCAACTTTCTCATACCACCACATGCACTACAAGATCCATTCAAACACATCATCTTATATTAAATGCAACCACCATCTCGATTGCATAATACACTTGACATAAAATATCTTAATGACATAGGAGGTGATTGAAGACCACATTCCTGCAAAATAGTGTTAGTGTGCAAAGTACAAAAAACATGATGATATATATCATAATACATGGAAAATTCAATATGTACCCTACAACAACATGTAGTGCGTGCATGATTAATCTTGACGTAAAAGGGTTTTACCATTTCAAAAAATCTTTGACTAATTTTAATTTGAGGAAATCTTTGGAGGAATCTTTCAGAAAATTGTGTTTGTGTCATATCCAAAAAATGTTTTGGATGTGGCATACGATTTGTAGATCTGATTCTCCTCCTAACAACGTCTCTTTGGTTGTGTGAAACCCTTGTGTTTTCATTCCAAAAAATTTCAATTAATGTTCTTAATGCATCAACAACAACCTTATCCTTGCGTGGGAGTTGACCCGAGAATGACCAAAGAGAATTAGTGTTTGGATCCTCAATTTTGTCTCACCTGTGTAAGGCTCTATGTAATGTTGATCTACCTATGCTTAATGACTTGCTTGTTTTTCTTACTATACGATATTTTTTCATTTCCTTCCCCATTATAGTTGATGTGAGGACACGTCGAGTACCATTAGCATCTTTACTGCGTGATTTTGAACAAATGGCTTGGTATGAATTGAATAGATTTCTCACAATGGTTCTCTCAGTACTATTTTCAGATGTTCTCAACCCCACAATTCTTATTGTCTCTCTAAATTTCAGATTTTTAATCATTTCAACAACTACTTGACATCTTCCACTTTGATTTAATTTTTCAAAATAGTTATTCCAAATCTTTTTAACAATTCTTCTACAATTTATTTCTCACATTTTATCATGCATTGGCCTCAAAATATTCTCATCAATGTCAATTAGAAACTTTGGTTTTCTATGAATTATTCTAGGAGGTGTTAACACAACTGCATGCTCTACATTTTAATTAGATGAATTAGGTGCATTTATCCCCATAATTTCAATTGGTGTAAGTTGAACATTTTCATTATGTGCATTTTATTCATTAATGACATCGAATTGAAATAGTGCATTAGATGAATTAGGTGCATTTATCCCCATCATTTCAATTGGTGTATGTTGAACATTTTCATTTTCATTATGTGCATTTTGTTTATTAATGACATCAAATTAAAATGGCGCATTAGATGAATTAGGTGCATTTATCCCCATCATTTCAATTGGTGTATGTTGAACATTTTCATTTTCATTATGTACATTTTTTTCATTAATGAGATCGAATTGAAATGGTGCATTAGATGAATTAGGTTCATCACTTACATTGCATGCATTTGATGATTTACCTTTTTGTATTCTCCTCATGCGCTCCCTTTGTCTTTCCTTTTCTGTCTCTCATTGTTCAATTGTTCCTCTTTTGTTCTTTCCCATTGTTCATATTGAATAGACCCTATGAATAATGTCATGAACACAGAATAACATGTGAACATTAAATCCAAAAAATAAGAAAAAATCAACCTTTTTCTTGAAATGTGAACTTACAATGATAAAATAACATAAAAACACCAATAAACAACACAATTCAATCATTGCAAAGAAAAAAAATATGCAAAAAGTGCAGACTTGACTGTTACTCGTGTAAAATAATAGAAAATTAGCAGTGGGATCTCGGGACAACTTGCAATGACTATTTTTAGACCATTGAAGCAAGAAACATTCCTAATTCAATAGAACCTGATCGGATCCTGAGGACTTAAAAACCCGACCAAGTTATGAGAACATAAAGGCTCAATGTTCCTAATTCCTCATAACCCAATCGGGTTCTGAAAAACTAAGAATAAAGGAGGAGAGAGAGAGAGAGAGAGAGAGAGAGAGAGAGAGACATAGAGAGAGAGAGAGAGAGAGAGAGAGAGAGAGCATAATTTTTACTTCTTCATAACCTGATTGGGTTTTGAAGAAGTGAAAATTGTGCATTTTATTCTCCAGAACCCGATCGGGTTATGTAGGAGTACTTGAAAAAGTACCTTTTGCTTTTCAGAACCTGATCGGGTTATTTGAAATTTAGAAACCTGATCACGTTATGGCTTGGGAATAGGCTTGGAAAATGACCCAAAGGCTTGGATGCTCATTTTCCCTTGATCTTTGTTCTTTTAGACATTTTTTCATCTTGTAAGATGAATTCTCAACTTTATCTTCATCAGGTTTGCAATTTGTCAACATGGTAGCTCTATAATTTTCACCATAATCTCATACGTCTTCTTAGATTTCTAACCATATAAAGTTTTCTATTTTTGGACAACATTAGCATAGTAAACTTTAATTTTCTTTACCAGTGCCTTGACCGTCCTCACAGACATATGTCTACCATTTTTTAAATAAATTTTAATTTACCTAACCAAATTATAAATAAATTAACATATTATTGTTCTACACTTGATTCTATACACTTAATTTTTTTTTTTTTATATTTTTGATTATTTTGATGCAAGTTATGCCCAGCGCATGAACAGGTACCAAAATTTCAGGATGCAGTCACTTCAAAAAATCAGAGAAAAAAAAATACTCATTAGAAAATTACAAAAATACACAACTTCTATATCTCACTCTTACCTATCATCCTACCAAAGGTATTTGAAAAATAATGAATACAACTATATCTTTTGTACAATGCATAGAAACAACTATGTTATGTTTTTTTGAAAAAATCAGGAACAGGTTTTCGTGCGCGCAAGGTTTGACCCTCTTAATCTTATCAGTTTTTTAAAAAAAATAGTATTTTAGAAACTAGATTCAGAGTACTACAATTTGTTTTTACACATCTTATTTTGAGTGCATAACCCTCAAATGTTTGTTCCAAGTTCAGGTTTACTCGATTTCAGAAAAAAATGTGTCCACTTATACCCCCCTTTTTGGTTCACAACTTCGTGCACATACCTGGGTAAAAGTACAAAGTTGTATCACACTTGAGGACCATTTTTGTAGTTTCAGTTGAAACAGTTTTAGCCTGAATGTTTTCGGCCGTACATATGTAGCGCCATGTGGCGTCGATATGTCAAATGAGTTATGGCCGAAGCAGGTTCAACCTGACCAGTTCCGGCCAAAAATTCATGAGTAAATATAAGCCAACTATGTTTTATCGATGGAGAATTGGCACACATTTATATAGGGGGTTTCAGCCGAAACTGGTGCGGCCGAACCAGTTCCGGCCAAAATTGCCTATGTGGCATCCTATGTGGAAGCCAAATAGGAAAAAATTTCAAAATTGTAAAACTTCTCACTTATACAACTGATTTTTCCATCCAAAATCAACTTTCTTTAAAAGCTTAAAACAACCTTTTGGAGATCTCAGAGTCAAGATTATGGTCATATAATTTTTATAGTGTTTTAATTACATATAATATATTATAAGTTGAAAATACTGTAAGTAGGTATTTTAACATTTAAGAACACACTCGTTCGAAAAAAGAAATAAAAAAGAAAATCATGTTGGAAAAATTTAAAAATTATATTTAACCCTAGAGGAGAGAGTCCTCTTCAAGAATATATAATTTTTTTTTTCTATATGGTGTAGATTTTCTAGGGAAAATTAGGCGGGAGACAAAAACTGTTAATTTTGGGTAAATCCAACTTTGAATAGTTATAACAGACAAAATATATACCGAAAACCAATCTTTTTTTTTTCTGCACTAGCTATACATGTCATCTAAAACATATTCTAAAATGAAAGGAAAAAAAGATTATTTGCATATAATTTTTTGGTGGGAACTAGACCTTAGATTTTTCAGCAATTAAAAAATGGACTTTTAAAAAAAAAATATCAATTCTTATTAAAAAAAATTAAAAAAATTATAGCCGTAAACTAAATCTAATTTTACACATTTCAATAGTTTACATCATTTGCAAATTCTAAACACAAATGCCACTTTTATGTCGTTAAAGTTTAACATTTTTGCATGTTGTGGACCTTTTCCATTATAAAAGTGTGACACAGGTTTGTACTTTTACCCAACCCAAGAGTAAGATGCACATTGCCATAGAAGCTTTTCAAAAATTGAATTTGATTAGGATCGGTGAGAGTCTAATTTTGTTGAGTAACAAGTGTAGGAGAAGGGTCTCTTTTATCTACATCTTTGTTGTATGTCACCGATCTAGACAAATGATCATGATAAAGAAAATACAATTTTGCTCAATCATTTTTTTTTAAGCTTTTTCAATTCTTGAAGCAGTGAGGGATGTACCTTGTCAGGAGAAAGTTCCATATTGCCATAGACTATTTTCAAGAACTCAATTTATTTTGGATCATAAAGAGTCTTATTTGTTTGAGAACTAGATATAAGAAATGGACTACTTTCCTCACCATCATTATCCATCATTCATTCACATGAATTATACTTATCAACAAAATGTTCTTTACCTTTCATTTAGGACCTCTATAAGCTAGAAAATCAATCCTTCTTCCATATTTTTCTTCAATATTTCATAGTTTGAAGCAAATAAGGATGATTAATTTCTAGAACAAGTAACAAGCCACTGTAAAAGCTCTTCAAGAATTAAAATTGTATGGGTTGATTAGGAACTTGATTCTTTTGACACAAATAGTCTTCATCATCACTTTCATTATCGCTTTTCACTTTTCCTTTATACCAAACCATTGTTTTGAATTCAAACTTTTAGACATTCACCAACCTTATTTCCAATTAAGGTACCTTGAAATATCTGAGGGAAAAAACACAATGGTATTTTGATCCCAACGGAGTCACCAATTTTTTTTGGTAAATAGATTTTTCACTGCGAATTCACCTTTAAAATTGACCCTATTTTCTCGAAGAGGAATGACAACTGTGCCAACAGTTGGAGAGATTACAATTAAATCACAATCTTTATCTACATTTGAGAGGGTCATCTCCCTCATATGATGGTGGTATTTGTAATATTTATGTACTTTTCACCTAAAAGTATGAAAATGGTACAATACAAAACTAAAGGAAATGGAAAACATAAACCTCAACAAGAGACATACATATACCACTTGAGATTTATAACTGATAATGATTACAAAGGATTTTAGCACAAAACATGTTTGTATATGCAATAATTAAAGAAAGATAACAAATCTCAACACACGAGGAAACAAGTTATCTTATGATCACATTCAAAACAAGGTACCAAGGTATGATTATGTTTCATTGATTACATATATCATTTGAATCAAGAACCAATGAATCTAATAAATACTCAAAGATATTATCAACTTAACATACAATAAGTCAACAATGATAACTCAGTAACACATCTAGAGATACAAACTAAATGGATTCTTTAAAAAATATACAAGTTCAAAAGAATTGGTACAAAAATTTCAAGCTTAAAGTTCTCATACAGTCTCTATGAAGATTTCTCTAGAATTTCTCCTTTGCAAAATTTCCCCTTTATATTACAAATGGCCATGTATTTATAGGCATCTCCTTGATAACTACCTTATTTTATAGGTTAATAATAAACTAATTTTTGTGCAAATTGAATAAAGTTATGAACCTTATAATTTTTGCACAAAAAGTGTCAACTCATTAACCTTGACCAAAAGTGACAAAAGTCACTATTTATAAACAAAACAAGGAAACAATGAGATTCTTATCTAATTGAAAATAAGGATAATGTACAATAAAAATATCTGAAATCAAGTTTCAATATTTCCCTCGACATCTCCTGAAGAAGAATCCTTTCCTTCCACGAAAAATGCTAAAAAATCCTCACTCTTTATGCTTTGATAGATATTTGTACATTGCTTAAATGTATTAAGTTCTAGATAAATGCACAAGTTCCCTCTTTAACATGCTTCTCACATGAGGAGTTGAAATGAATTCATTATAACCCTCTCCTTGCTTTAATTTATATCAAGAAAGACTTGAAATATATTATAAGACTGAGACAAATTTTCATCATTCCAGTGGACATTGTAGCTCCATCTCAATTTTCGTGACGAAGAAATTCCATTACCTTTGTAAATCACCTTAGAAGATCCATATATAAAAAAATCAATGCCTTGAGTATTTTCCTTTTCTTTTTTTTCCCCTTTATATAAAAGTATATGATTCTAAATCCTCATTTTAATCTCATAGTTGGATCTTGACGAAAATTTTCCTTTATCAAAACATTGTTAGAATTTGACTATGCACTCCTTTTGATCTCAACATAAACATGCAAGGATTCCAATTTAGTTGCCTTTCCAAATAAAAGGGTATCATATACAAACTATTGATGTGTGAAAGGTCTAACCGACGTTCAGTGATTTCCACCCCCTTTAGGAAACCCTGATTTTGGAGTCTCCCAATCCTCCTCTCAAGAGCTTCTATGATGATTATGAAAAGGAAAGGGGATAGTGGGTCTCCTTGTCTAATTCCCCTAGAAATATTGAAGAAACCAAATGGTGATCCATTAATAAGAATAGAGGATTTAGCAGAAGAGATTTAGTAAAAAAAAATTATTCAAGCTTTGGAAAAACCAAATCTTTCCAAACATTTTGATAGAAATATCCAGTCCACTTTATCATATGATTTCTTGATGTATAGCTTTATGAGCATACTAGGCTACTTGTTTATTTGAATTGAATGAATTTATTATTGGGCTATGATGACTCCATAAAAAATAGATCTTCCTGGGATGAAACCCATTTTTCCTTCTCCGATAATTTTCCCTAGCACCTGTTATCTCTACAAGATATTTTTTGTCATTAGTTTAGTCAAAGTCATGGAGTCAAGAAGAATCATTCGGTGAAAGGAGATAGTCAAGTATTAGGCTAGTCAATAATGCACACCAAGCCATTTGATCAAGTCAAACAAGTTAAGTGCAGTCATTAAAGTAAAAGACTTAAAGACAATATACTGAGCACCTACAGTTATCGAGTGACACACTACACCGAGCACATGTGTAGTACACTGAGTTGATAGTACACCGAGTATTGAAGATCATTTAACCGAGAGAGAGGAGTTACTCAACTGAGTTAAACAGTTAATTCAAAATGCGATCAGATCAATTTTAATAGATTTTCAGAGCATTAATTAAGATTTTACAAGAACATAGAACAATTTGTTACAAGATCAATGATTGAAATAATTTAGATTAAAGATCTAAGGCATAGATCAAGTGGAAAAAGAAAGTTTTTTATTTACAAGAAAAACAACAAGTACCGAGGTAAAAGTGACATGGTCACCGAGCTAGAAACAAGATCTAAGGGTCAAGAGAAATTCACAGCGTACCTAATGCATAAGATTAAGAGGCATAATATCATCTATATATTGGATGAAATTGAAGAGAGTTGAATCTATTATTATTGTTGTTGCTGAGAAAGTTAAAGGAGTTATTGAAGAACAAGAGCAAAGCAAAGAGCACCAAGCAGAGATTCAACTACAACAGAGCAGTGTTACAGTTTAAGATTAAGGTAACACATCAGAGCACATAGAGTTTGATCAGCATTACATTTGATGCACTTGCAAAAAAAGTCAAGTTATTTGATACTATTGTATTGAGAGATTTAAATCCAAATACTGGGTAGATATTAACCAATCTTATATTTGTAAATCCTTTAATAGGGTACATCTCTAAGGGTAGATATTGTAAAAATTATTTAACCTGGTAGACCTAACAAGTCTTTCAAACTCTTAATCGGGTAAGCTATCAGAAATAGCTAAACTTTGTAGCTCTAACCAAGAACCCTTTATACTGTAGTTAGTGAAGGTTTTTGACATCATCCCCACTGCAATTTTGTCCTCTAACCAAGGATTTCTATGTTACCAAAATCATGGTGTTATGAGTTCTATTGTGTAATATTTTAATGTTATGGTTTTATAAGCTTTACATTACTTTCATTTCAAAGTTATGAACTTAGTAATCAGTATGTAGCAGTATATGGCACTGATTCACCCCTCCCCTCTTAGTCCCAACTTTTCATAGTTATTCCAACAACACCCTCTTTAATATGTTGGCCAATGTTTTGGAAAGCAGCGTGTATATAGTGTTGCATAGCGAAATTGGTTTGAACTCATCCAAGATTTTTGCATTTTATTTCTTAGGAATAAGAACTAAGAAAGTATTGTTAATCTCCCTTAGAAATATGCTAGAGGATCTAGTTGCCTCTAATTCATCTGTCAATTCAAGCCCCACAATCGGCCAACAGTGCTGAAAAAAACTAGGTGGGAAGCCGTTTGGACCAGGAGCTTTGTCAGGTTCCATTTGGTTCAAATATTTATAGATCTCTTCCTCTGAGAATTTAGGCAACAAAATCTGATTGTCATCGTGATAAATTAGCTTAGGGATGTCTTATAGCATCTCAATCTAATATCAAAGTAAAATTTTTAACACCTTTTTGAAATATTCCACTATTTCTCCTCTAGAACACTACCGTCTTCCATTATAATTTTATTATTGTATTTACGCTTCTTTGTTTTGTGCTTTTGTAGAAATAATTTATATTTTTTTCTCCTTCTTTCAGCCATGTTTCCCTAGATTTTTACCTCCAGAATATCTCTTCTTTGGCCAAAATGCCCTCATAATCTCTCAATAACTCCTTCTCCTTATTGAGAATATAGAGATCCATGCCTTTCTGGATGATCACTTCATTCAATTATGCTATCTTCTGTTCGGTTTCATTTTTTGTGAGGAAGATATTTTTGAAATGGTTCTTATTCTAGTCCAATAGATTGTGTTTGATATATTTCACATTTGATACAAAAAAAAAACTTAGATCCTTTTCACTTCCAACTTTTCCACTATTTCTCTAATAATGGGAGAAAATCCTTATCCTTTATCCACATGTTTTCAATTTTGAATTGGAAAGAAAGTGGTTTGTCTTCTCCTAGGATATCCAGCTATATAGGATGGTGATTTGACCCAGAAGAAGGAGAAATTGCAGCTTTTAGGTCATACTAGAAGTCAGACAACTCTCCCTTGAAGAAGAATTTGTATAGATTTTTTTCTATATTATTATAACCTTCTCTTCTATTCTTCCAAGTAAACATTCCATTCTCTATTTTTATTTCCATTAAATTTTCTGTCGACACCCAATTTTTGAATTGAACTTGGTGTGGGCTTGCTCTTTGGTTGCCCCCCATTTTTATGATTGATGCAATATGGCATTAAAGTCCCCTCCAATAATTAAATTTTTATCCGTCCCTTCTGAAAAGAGGTTGATGATCTCCTCCCAAATCTCTTGTTTTTTCTTGGCTTGAATCGAGCTGTAGACATTGATTAAGACAATGTTTAGTTTAGATTAAATACTGCCCATATTTCCCCCCAACCAGTTGGAGTGTCTTATTAATCCTGAAAAGAAAATATTTCTGGGATTCCATGTTAATGCTAAATCACTCGAGGATCCAATTTCCTCCATTGATTCTACCTTCCAACCACCCAATCCTATCGTGAATTGCTCCATCTATTCTATGTCCATTTTGGTTTCCTGTAATAGTACAATGTCAGCCTTCAAAAAAGATAAGAAATGTTTAACCAAATGTTATTTGTTAGGAGCCCTTAGGCCCCTAACGTTCCATGTTATACCTCTCAATGCGACCCAGGAAGGCTCTTCCCCTTCCCAAATTTCATGAAAGAAATAACTTTTGTTTGATATGAATTTGCCCCATCTTCTACCCTAAAAGTAGCCATTGATGTGTGACCCTTTGCTTGTTTCCTTTTAACTCCATATTCTGGAGAGATTATGTTGAGTTCTTTTTTTTGAAATCCTAGGCCATTGGGAGCACCATGAACTATCATAAATTAAGTTTTAGGATCGAGCTCTTTGAGGACCGATGTGTTGTCAAGGTCCTCCTCCTCTGAAGGTGTAAGAAGGCCATAAAAATCCACTTCATCATCTCCATGTTCTGAATCAATAGGTATTTCCATGAAGGAAGGAGAGGGATGATCGACCCAATTGATATATACTTGAGAGGTTGAGTTTTCCATAAGGCCAAACATTTGAAAACCTACTTGGAGTCAATGGGATAATTCATGATCTTGCTTACTGCTGACAGGAAGATCTTCCGCCCAATTTTCTTTATCTTCCTTCTTCTTTCTTCTCATTTTTTTTGAAGGGGAATAATACCGCCCATAACCTTGTTTGTGGAGAGGCCATCATCCCCAAAATTCCTATGAGATAACATTTTCTCTTTGTGATGCCCTTTGTTAGGGAGAGAGATGGATCTGCCTACTAGTTCTTTTTCTAATAATCTTGCCAATTTTCTACAACCACTACTATTAACATTTGGCATAGTGGAAGGGGGTTAGTATTGATACTTTTTTTCATTTTTTCTTTTTCTTCACCAATAGGAGATATAAAAGCATCTTCCTTATCTATGGTAACATTCTAGGTCACAGACAAACTCATTCTTTCCTCCCTAACTATCTTCCATATATCAGAGAGCTTAGTTTGTAGTACATCCTCTTAATCCATTATATGAATGTCTGGAGGAAACTCCTTCTACAATTGTACTTCACATTGTTTGTCTTGTGCTGGTTGAAGAACTAAAATCCTTGGATCTTCTTGTAGCACTTGGTCTGCAATCTCATATATCATTTTATCTCATACCTCCATCCACCATTGTGTGATTAGTGTCTCAGCCTGTCTATGATTAAATATTTGGATATAATGGTCATCATTTCTATTAAGCTGAAGAACCCTAGTTGTCCAAAGTTTAGTTTGAGAAATCCTTCCTTTGATGCAAGGATCTCCCCAATCAAGGCCCTCAATCCTACGAATCCCACTCTGCAACATGTTATCATCCTTGATTTTGAACGCTTTTGGGAGACCTTTGTTGGTTATTTCCCAATTGGTTAGTGATAACCCTTTACCATTTTGTAGGATAGCTTAGTGGCTAGCATGGGAAGAGTGAAAAAGTACATAATCATGCTGATGTGTTAAATAGAGAACCTTAGGACTCTTGTTGTAGTAGAAAACTATCTCCAAAATATGATCCAAATGAATACTCTCCAATTCCCTTGTGACGTGTTCCTAACATCCTCCAAGATATCAATAGTCGAGGGCAGGGGATGTTCTATTTCTGGAAACAATAATGTAGTCATACATATCAGTGATTGAGGATTCCCTTGTGCCTCTGCCTAAATCTTGTGTGCCTTGACCCAGTTAGGTCTATATCTATTTCTTGGAGCTCGAAAAGAAGACCATCCTCCAAAGAAACCATTCACTTAAATTTGAATAATCCTCTGGGACTATTTGAGGGTTAAGGTGATCCTAACTAATCTTTTGTATCCAAAATCCACCCTTTGATATAATTTTGAGAGTCTATGATAGTTCAGATTCTAGGTTCATGATTAAACAAAGCTTTGGACCTACTCTTCTGTCATCCCATTTATGACTAAGATAAATCCCTACTTTGTTCCCAATTATCTGCAAAATTTCTGCCACCCAATATTCTATTGGGAGGTCATTTAGTGTGAGACACATTGGTATAAATCTTATAGAGTGTGCTTTTCCATCAAAGCTGGGAGTCCATTTTTACATAAATAATCCTTTATTATTAAAGAACCATCCTTTGTGACTGAAGATACTGTTCCTTAAGTAGATCAATTCAAAGCAGACTAGGAAATAGAGTCAATGCATTCTATGTATGAAACTCCTTTCCATTTTTGGCCGACCCATTTTTTGAATTCGAGTACAGAAAGGTTGGTGTCCCAGAATTTACATATTAAGGCTTGGTGTTGTAAGTGATATGTTGTCTCCTACATCATTTCCACTGGTATAGTGATCTACATTTTAGATTTATAGATACCTTCATGTCATTTATGCAACACCTCTTGATCATTTGCATTACTTGGCTCATCTGATTGATCACTCTCACTTACTCCTTCAAATTCCAATGATTCCCCTGCATTCGTAAGATTTAACACTAACATAGTTTTTTCTTTTGAGTGAGCCAATGTGCCCTCCTCCCCATCCGCATTTTGTGTAAATCCATTTGAATCCTTCTGCTTCCATAAAAGGTTTTCTTCATGTTCTCCTTTCTACCGTAGAAAGGTCTTCCAACTAGGGTTTATAACCCTTAAATGAAAGTTCCCTCTTAAAATATTCTATCTTTGAATATGGATATCCCTATGTTCTTTTGACTAAGTTGTCTTCGACAGTGGTGGATTGAAGGGTCTGCCACACTTAAATGTTGGAAAAATTAGAATGAGGTTGGGGTTAATGTCACTATTGATTAGGAAACTATAATCCTTAGTTCCCAGCTATGGAGGGTGTCTGTGTTGAGGCCCTAGGCCATGATTTTTACCAATGAAACCATGTTTAAGAAACTTAAATAGAATATCTCTCATCCTACTACCTCTGGCGTTGTTTCTTTTAAAGATGACATGCCATTTATATGACTCAGAGATTCTAGGGACTGATATTTGTTGGAAAGCTACAATGGAAACAATTGTTGTTTTGTCATTGATGTCAAACCTTAATTGGTAAGACTATTGCTATCTATTTGAGTACCATATCTATTGATTGATGAAGGAGATTTAACAAGAAGACCAAGTGAAATGGTTGAGTTATGGGGAATCACAAGGGTACTTGATCAGTTGGCACATTGGAAAAGTAATGTGTTATTTATCTTTTGATGTCAGTTTACTGAAAATAGTGTATGCCGAGAGAAGTCAGTGATGACCGAATGCCAGTAAATTGCCAAGGAAAATAGTGGTGACCGAGCGTCAGTAAATTATGAAAGAACATAGTGTTGGCCGAGCGATAATATTTTGGTAATTGTTGAGATTTGAGATCTCTGGCCGAATTAATTGATTTTATTGGGATATGTAAAGTTAAGTAAAGATAAGCACGATTGATCCACACTATGTAAATGCATGGGTAACTGTAATTAATGCATGGATCAAAGATTTAATTAGTGACTGCTTTTGAGAAATAAATTAAATGTAAAGATGGAAAGATCCGTTGGATCTGACCTAACCTAAGATCTACGATCTTGATTAAGCGGCAAAAGATTTATCTAACCTAAATGAAGAGGTATAAGATAACATCAAGGGGTTATTCATGGATTATGTATAGTATGCAAGAGGATTGCATAGTTAATTGACTGATTGGCTTAATCAAAGCAGAGAAGGCTAAGCAGAGAAACCAAGAGTTGCATAAGTGATTGCTTGACATATTTCCAACCAGATCTGAGGATTGAAATGAAGATGGAGGCCACTAAGTGAATTAGCATTAGAGATGAATTGGATCTAGATTTGTAAAGTAAGTTGTATGTATCAGATCACACCTGCTGATTTATTTCTAACCATTGTATCAGTCAAAATCCTTTAACCAGGTTGACCTAACAGTCATTGTATAAATATTTTTAGCAAGGTGACATTCAGGTGGAATGTTCTAAGTCCTCTAACAAGGCCACTCCTGACAGGGTGATTAAATCCTTTAACCATGTCACATTTAGCAATGTGTTTTGTAACCTTTAATAGGGTTGGCTCCTAACAGAGCTCACTTCAGAAGAGTGAAAAGTTGATAACATGTTATTGGTGGTTTTTCCCATATTGGGTTTCCATGTTAAATACTGGTGTTAACTTGTGTGATTATGTATGTTGTGTTTTACTATTAAGTTTATGCAAAGCTGATTACATCCTAACAGTAAACTACATATGTATGTTGTTATTTTATGATTTTGCTGCCGAGCATATTTGAGTTGTTCAAATTGGTATAAAGTATAAATGGGCACATCTAGACCTGAGGATAACTGATTAACCCCCCTCTCAATTATTCTAAATTCATTCTAACAATTGGTATCAGAGCTTTGATCTCTGGAAAATAGTTTGAAGGTACTTGGAGCAAAAGATCAAGATGTATAAAAATGAGGTACCGAATTTGGACAAAGAGAATTTCCCTGCATGGTAGAGTTTGATGAAATTGCATCTGGCTGGTATTGGCGATGCTGCTAAACACTGTGTTGAACATGATTATGTAGCTCCCATTGCACCTACCACAACTGCACAGTTAAGAGAAAAGAAAGAGCACAATTAAGCAATGCTGGAGATTGCATCATCATTGAACTATCATGAGTTTTAAGACATAAATAATTGTACAACTACAAAGAAAATGTGGGATGTCCTTGAAACCATCTATGGAGGTGATACAAATGTACTGAGAGAAAAATCTGAAAGTTTAAGAGGAAAGTTTGATGAAATGAAAATGCAAGAAGGAGAAAATATAGTTCAATATTATGGTAGGATAAAGGAAGTTGTAAATTCTATTAGAGGATCTAAGGGAACCATTGATGATAAAACCATTATGAGAAAGGTATTAAGAACACTTCTTCCTATTTATGCTATTAGAGTCTTTGCAATTCAAGAGTTAAGATGTACTCCTAATAACAATTTGACTTTGGAAGGTCTAGTAGGCAGACTTACGACATTTGAGATGTCGAATTTAGATAACTATACTCAACAAGCTATTGAATCTGCATTCAGATCCCAGTTGGTCCTTAACAAATCAAAGAAGGGAAATAAATGTGTGAACAATGACAAAAAAACTACTGATGATGATCTGGAAGAACTTGAAGCACTTATGGCAAGAAGACTATCTAGAGGAAAAGGAAAATTCAAAGGTAAAATTCCTATCATTTATTTTTCATGTAACAAAGTTGGTCATATTGCTGCTAGATGTCCTGATAAGAATGACAAAGATGAAAGAAGAGACAATAAGTAAAAAGACAGAAAGGATGACTAAGACTTCAGAAAGTATAAGGATTACTTGAAGACAAAGGTAAGAAATCTTGCTATATAGCTGAAGAAGCTTCTGAAAATGATTCTGAAAAATCTGATGAAAATGATATAGAAGTTGTGTATGTTGCTATGAAAGATGATTCTAATGATGATGAGAAAACTGCATGAATTTCTTATATGAGTAAAGGTGACCATTGGATTATTGACAGTCGTTGTTCACATCACATGACTAGTGATAAAGATAAATTTGAGACCCTAGATCAGTGTAATGGAGGTTATGTTAAATTTGGTAATGATGTACCAAGTCTTGTTAAAGGGAAAGGATCAATTAACTTGACTGACAAGATCAGATGTGACAATGTATATTGGGTTGATGACCTTAATTATAATTTATTGAGTGTTGCACAGCTGAATACTTCTGGTTACAGAGTTGAATTCCACCACAAGAAAGCAAAGATCTATGATGCCACTGGAGAACTAGTTGGAAGTGGTGAGAAAACAAAAGGTAACTTGTTCTATCTAGATTTAACTGATGAAACATGCTTGTTTGCACAATATAATGATGTTTGGTTATTGTATAAAAGGTTGTGTCATGTAAACTTTGATAACTTGGTAAGCATAAGAAAATTGAAAAAGGTTAGAGGGCTGCCTAAGTTAAAGAAACCTGAAAATGCAATGTGTAAGCAATGTCAATTGGGAAAGATGACTAAATCTAGTTTCAAGAGAAAGACTCATACTTCTAAGGAATTACTGGAATTAGTTCATACTGACCTTTTTGGTCCCATTGGTGAGAAAAGTTACTGTGGAGATAGATATTTCATTCTATTTGTTGATGATTACTCAAGAATGATGATTGTTATGTTTCTTAAAGAAAAATATGATGTATTCCAGTTATTTAAGTGGTACTTGGAAAAAGTTGAAAAGGAGACAGGTAAAAGTCTGAAATGTTTGAGATCTGATAAAGGAGGTGAGTTTATTTCTAATGAGTTTAACAGGTTTTGCAATGATCGAGGAATAAAAAGATAGATGTTCACACCTATAACACCACCACAAAATGGTATTATTGAGAGAAGAAACAGGTCTATTATGGATTGTGCCAGAACATTAATGATGGAAAAAAATATTGCACAAAAATATTGGAGAGAAGCTGTAAGTACAACAGTCTATACTCTGAACAGAGTACAAGTCAAGAAAGGTACTACTACTACACCTTATGAGATTTGGTATAGATATGCACCTAATGTAAAATATTTCAAAGTTTGTGGAAGAAAATGTTTCATACTGAAGGATAACATAAATGGAAAACTTGATGCTAAAGGTGAGGAAGGTATATTTCTTGGTTATTCAACTAAGATAAAAGCATATAAGTGTTTGAATTCTAACACTAACAAAATTGTGGAAAGTGCAAATGTTATAATTGATGAATATACAGAAAGAAATGAAGCTGAAAGCACACAGGAACCAGAGAGTTACAAATCATTTGTCTACATGGATGAGGAAGATTCTAATACATTACCAGAACCTAAGAATGAGGTTGCTGAGCAACAACTATCACCTGTCGAGTCACAGAATGAGGATGTCGCGCAACAGGAGGTAATTGCCGAGCTATCTGATGGAAATGCCGAGTTGCAGAATCAACTTGAATTGAACGTGAATGATCAACCTAAAGCTAAAAGAGAACCTACTCTAGAAAAGTATGTGAGGAGGCACTATAAACCTGATCAAATCATAGGATCGAAGGATTTTACAGTCATGACAAGAAGTAAGTTGAGAGAGGATACATGCTTATTATGTGATTTTGAGCCTAAAACAGTAAAAGATGATTTTGACAATGAAGACTTGATACAAGCCATGAATGAATAAATCGAACAGATTCAGAAGAATAAGACTTGGATGCTTGTACCTAGGCCCAATGATAAAAATGTAATTGGTACTAAGTGGATATTCAGGAATAAGCTGAATGAACATGGAGAGGTAACAAGAAACAAAGCTAGACTGGTATGCAAAGGTCATGCACAAGAGGAAGGAATTTATTATGGAGAACCATTCACCCCAGTTGCAAGATTAGAAGGAATAAGAACATTAATTGCATATGCATCCTACAGAGGTTTTAAAGTTTATCAGATGGATGTGAAGTCAACATTCCTAAATGGGATATTAGAAGAAGAAGTTTACATTGAACAAGCTAATGGATTTGTAGACCCAAGCAAGAGGAATATGGTTTGCAAATTACACAAAGCACTATATGGATTGAAGCAAGCACCAAGAGCATGGTATGAGAGATTGCACAATTATTTGGTAAAGATTGAATTTGCAAGAACCAATGACAAAAACAATCTGTATTTGAAGACAGAGCAATGTAAAGGTAATTTATTAGCTGAAATTTTTGTTGATGACATTATTTTTAGTGGACAAGATGTGTTATGCCAAGCATTTGCAAAAGAGATGCAAAATGAATTTGAAATGTCTATGTTTGGTGAGATAAATTTTTTTGTTGGCTTACAGATATATCAGATGAAGAATGATATCTATATTACTCAATCAAAATATATCAAGGAGATACTAAAAACTTTTGGAATGGAAGATTCAAAACCAGTGAGTTCACCCATGGCTACTGGACAAAAGTTAACAAAGAATGATGATACAAAAGAAGTGAATCAAACCCTTTACAGATCAATGATTGGAAAGCTGCAATATGTTGTACATAGTAGACCTAATATTGCACTGGTTATTAGTATTGTTGCGAGATTTTCTGCCAATCCCAAAGAAATACATATGATGGCGGTAAAAAGAATTCTGAGATATTTGAAGGGAATAGATGAATATGGTCTGCATTACAAAATAAATGACAAGTTTGAACTCAGAGTTTATATTGACTCTTATTGGGCTGGAAATGTGGATGACAGGAAAAGCACCATAGGAGGAGCATTTCTTCTAGGAAAAAGATTAGTTTCATGGACAAGCAAGAAATAGAATTGCACCTCACAATCTACAGCTGAAGTTGAGTATGTGGCAGTAGCAGTCAATTGTTCTAATATTGTGTGGTTGAAGATACTACTGAAAGGTATGAAAGAAGAGATCACAAAACCAATTGTCATATATTGTGATAACACAAGTGCCATTAATATTTCTAAGAACCCTGTAATGCACTCTAAGAAAAAGAATATAGCTATCAAGTATCACTACTTGAGGGAGCTAGTTTAGAGGAAGGAAGTGAGACTAGAGTATGTGAATACTAAGGAACAATTAGCAGACATATTTACAAAGGCACTACCCAAGGATGCTCATGAGTATCTGTGAGCTAAATTAGGGGTGATTCCCCTAACTGAGGCTAATTAGTTCAGAATGGTACTGTTGCATCAAATATTATACTCAGAATATTTTACACATTGATGCACAGGTAATCACACTTTAGGATGCTGCCTAAAGTTGTGAAAGAAAGACTTGAACAGAAAAGAGGATCAGTCATAAACAAGATGACAGGAACAATATGATACAAAGTTTTGAATAGAAGAATCTGCATGATGAAGATGTCAACGTCTTTGGCATTGTTGTCAAAGAGGGAGAAGTTTACTGAAAAATGGAGAAATTTAATGAGAAAAATAGAGGGAGAAGTTTACTGAGAAAAATGGAGAGATTACTGAGAAAGAGATTGTTGTCAAAGAAGGAAATATTAATGAAAGAGGGAGTCTACAGATGAACAGAAACATAAAGATTTCAATGTGATCACAGACACAGAGTGAGAAAAGTTTTACAAGATGAGAATCAGAATGAAACTAAAGACATTAATGAAATTTTTTTCATATCAAGGAACACAGACAAATTTTTTGGATTGTATGGTAACTATGGTTGGAAAATTATTGTTTTATTGTTTAGTGTTGCCATCAATGCCAAAGAGGGAGATTGTTGGAAAGCTACAATGGAAACAATTATTGTTTTGTCATTGATGTCAAACCTTAATTGGTAATACTATTGCTATCTGTTTGAGTACCATATCTATTGATTGATGAAGGAGATTTAACAAGAAGACCAAGTGAAATGGTTGAGTTATAAGAAATCACAAGGGTACATGATCAGATGGAACATTGGAAAAGTAATGTGTTGTTTATCTTTTGATGTCAATTTACTGAAAATAGTGTATCCTGAGTGAAGTCAGTGATGACCGAGCGCTAGTAAATTGCCGAAGAAAATAGTGATGACTGAGCGTCAGTAAATTACGGAAGAACATAGTGTTGGCCGAGCAACAATATTTTGGTAATTGTTGAGATTTGAGATCTCTGTCTGACTTAATTGATTTTATTGGGAAATGTAAATTTAAGTAAAGATAAGCACGATTGATCCACACTATGTAAATGCACGGGTAACCATAATTAATGCATGGATCAAATATTTAATTAGTGATTTCTTTGGAGAAATAAATTAAATGTAAAGATGGAAAGATCCGTTAGATCTGACCTAACCTAAGATCTACAATCTTGATTAAGCGGCAAAAGATTTATCTAACCTAGATGAAGAGGTATAAGATAACCTCAAGGGGTTATTCATGAAGTATGTAGAGTATGCAAGAGGATTGCATAGTTAATTGATAAATTGGCTTAATCAAAGCAGAGAAGGCTGAGTAGAGAAGTAGAGAGTTGCATAAGTGATTTCTTGATGGATGTCCAAGTAGATCTGAAGATTGAAATGAAGATGGAGGCCACTGAGTGAATTAGCATTAGAGATGAATTGGATCTGGATTTTCAAAGTAAGTTGTATGTATCAGATCACACCTGCTGATTACTTTCTAACCATTGTATCAGTCAAAATACTTTAACCAGGTTGACCTAACAGTCATTATATAAATCTTTTTAGCAAGGTGACATTTAGGTGGAATGTTCTAAGTCCTCTAACAAGGCCACTCCTGATAGGGTGATTAAATCCTTTAACCATGTCACATTTAGCAATGTATTTTGTATCCTTTAACTAGGTTGGCTCCTAACAGAGCTCACTTTAGAAGAGTGAAAAGTTGATAGCATGTTATTGGTGGTTTTTCCTATATTGGTTTTCCATGTTAAATACTAGTGTTAACTTGTGTGATTATGTATGTTGTATTTTACTATTAAGTTTTTGCAAAGTTGATTACATCTGAACAGTAAACTGCATATGTATGTTGTTATTTTATGATTTTTTTGCCGAGCAGATTTGAGTTGTTCAAATTGGTATAAAGCATAAATGGGCACATCTAAACTTGAGGATAACTGATTCACCCCCCCTCTGAGTTATTCTGAATTCATTCTAACAATATTGCAATATGACATTTCCCCCCATTTTGAAAGCTTCCCCACCCTCTCCTTAGTTGCAAAGCATGCGGTCCTTTTTGTAAGATTTTGTTACCCCAATGCTGATTATAAGGGAGTTGATGATGTACTCTATTTTTTGTTTGAACTGCAAGTCTATATCTCCAACAAACATTTGTTTGAAGCTATAGTCATCCTTCTCTGATATCCCTCCCCAACACCAATTTTATTTCTACTTATTGTCCAACGCACCCTTCTTTGTTCTTCTCCCCAATTTAAGAAAATGTGGGATGAGAAGAATAGTGAGCAATGTCTTGTTGTGGATGATTGTGATGGTGGGGTTAAGATTTTAATCCCAGTCTCTAAGTGGGAATCATAAATGGACCCCTTTCTTATCAAGTGATATTTCACTCAATTGTCAATAGAAATTACCAAAGAATTAAATTATGATAAAATGACTTTCCGTTACACTCTTATGCAACTTTAACTCCTATATAACTTAAAAGTCTTGTTTCTAGACTGGTAGAAGTAACTCAAATACTCTTCAATATAGCAACCTACCATCTAGTTAATACTTGTGCTAGTAACTCTAAAGATCTTGAATATAGCAACCCATCATCCAGATATGCAAGCTTACCTCACATTCCTGAGATGCCTTTCTGAGGTATACAGTTTTCCCTCCAGAGAGAAACTAAATATTGTCAAAGAGTTCAAACACCACACTTCTACGTTGATGAACAGAACAAAAGTGATCTGTCAGAGGTCGAAGACCAAAACTGATCTTTCAGAGATTGCAAGTCTGAAAGCTCTCTCGTCGGTTATCTTAACGTAGGGTGGTGAGCACACAGTTTGGTCAACTCACATGCCTAAGATGCCTTTCTGAAATATACAGTTATCCCTCCACAGAGAAAGTAAAGATTGTCAAAGAGTTCAAACACCTCGCTGTTAGGTTGATGAATAGAACAAAACAGATCTTTCGGAGGCCGAATATTGAAACTGAAATTTTGGAGGCTGCAAGTGCGAAAGCCCTTCCGTCGGTTCTCTTAGCGTAGGGTGGTGATCACACAGCTTGGCCAACTTTCAAATCTCGAAAGTCCAAAATCCCTCAGCACACTCTTTGGCCAACTTTTAGAGGCCGCAAGTTCGGAATCTGGAATAAATGCAGACTAGAAGCTCCCACTGGCCGCTCTCGCATCTGTGAATTCAAAATAGGATCTCCCATTTTTTCCTTCTCTTTCCCACGTTTGACTTCAATCTCAGATCAGGATCTTTGACTGAGTGATTTAGGATCTCGCTTCTGCTTTGATCGGTAGTGCCAATCACAAAGAGCTTTCTTCTATTCAGTCTCCTCTGTTGGTTAAGGTTTCAAAACTTCAACATGCTCCAGAGATCTTTTCGACACACATGATATACACTATGTTATGTTTTGTTGAAAAAACAAGAACACTTTTCTGTGCAGGAAGAATTTGACCTCCTTAATCTTATCCACTTTTTAAAACATTTAGTAGTTTAAAAACTAGATTTAGAGTACTACAATTCTTGTTCTTTTGGTATCTTCAAATTTTGAGCGTACGATCCTCAAATCACTCCTCTAAGTTTATGTTTAGTTGATTTTAGAAAAAAATGGCCACTTATTCACCATCTTGATGCACATACCCAACCTAGTTCACAAGGTATTTTTTCATTTAGGCTGAATGCCAAGAGTCAAGTGAAAATATCAAGATCAAATTACAAATGGAAGGAGGCAACCCTCACATGTTTTTATGTGGATCCCTTTTGGAGGGACTATGGCATTGGGCACCCTAGTCCACTAGGAATAGGGTACTAGATGTCCTAGTCTGCTAGAAATGGGACTATAGTAATGTGGTTGCAGAGTATCAAGACCCATGACATAGGATCTAGTGTCAATTTTAGCATATGATGACTGTTTGGACAAGATAAGGCCAAAGTAGTCTTTAAATGAGTTGGTAGAGAGAACACTAAAGCAAGGGCTCAAAATAGAGTTTGAAATTGTAAGGGGATACAATTTACAACACTACACAACCTCCTCCAATGGATTCAATAGTATCAATGAGTTTTTCTTGAAGGAGAATAATATCTTGTATTGAGCTTATCCCTCATTCTATTCTAACATAAATGGAAATGAATATCAAATGTTAAGTAAGCTACATGAGTCATGTGACTTTGGTATTATTCCTGCATACTAACCTTTTATATTTAAGGAGACTTCTATCTTATTGTAAATGATTATAGAAAATTATAATCAAGCATGAATAAATGTAGAGAGCTCAATTTTTATTTGGGTGATAGAAAATTTGGGTTTATTGATTATTTTTTATAACAAGTCTCATTTAAATTACAAAATATGAATAATATTTTGAGAAAGAATGATAAGAAAGTTCACAGTAATTTTTTTTAATTTAATTAAAAATATAAAATATGAAAAATGTTGCAACATGAAACACAATATAAAATTATCAACATACTAAATGAGACGCCCGAGTTCCGTAGAGAAACCCTTTTGGGGAAAACTCCTCCAAAGAAAGAGTGAAAGTATAGTATTACTATTAAAAATAGAGAGTTATACAATACTAAACTTCATTACACTTCTCCAACTAAACTCAAAATCTACTAGAATCCTTCAAGTAACTGATGGTCAAACAACTATGGGCCATGACTCCAATTTATAGACAAATGAAAGAGGGAAAACCACAATTGTTTCCCAAAACAAGAGGCAAGAAAACCACTTGCAAAAATCAATGTCTAGAAAAGTGAACAACTAATAGACATAATAAAGTATTAATTCCCTTCAAGTGACTCCAACACAGGTGCCTAATCCATAGCCAATCAAACCAAATAGTCTTCTAGATGCTCCATAACTCCCCAAAAAATCTTTGGATCTCCCAACGGACACCTTTTCTCCTCCCAATCTTGGGCACCCAATCTATGACCCTTCATATTCCAATGTGGACATCCAAAGGCGAGTAATTTATCCATTTAATTTATATTTATCATCTTCACGTGTCCACCTATTGAAAATGAATTGCGATAAACCATAAAGCACAATTATTTAATTATTTTCTGTCATGTCCCAGGGAACACTTTCTATGGAGCATGCAAACATATGAATGGAATATGATTGAGAGTTTAATGTCATTAAATTCTAACATAACATGTATCTATTTATAATTGTCTCGATATTGTATACAATAACTTCTTATGAATGGAATGATTAAGGATCTTTAAATTCATTTGTGCAAATTTCTTGCATTGAATATTTTATTTGTTGCTTCTTTTCAAGTAATAGGTTGAATTCTTTTGATGTAATGTTGACAATTTCTATGATACATTAAGTATTCTTGGGTATGTGTAGGGTGATGGTATGCTAAAAAGTGGCGATGTGAAAAGAAGTCCTGATTGGTAAACTGATTGAAAAACAACTATAACTTTCAAATGGTATAACAATTTTTTAAATATCCAACATATGTCACATTCTATGTTTCACCTACCAAAATTTAAAAAAAAGAAAAAAAATCAATTTGAAGAAGTTTAGACTAAGTTAAGGTGGTCAGACGCGAGAGCTTTTATATTTTGGAAAAAGTTTTAGAAGAAAAATCACAATTAATTATTTACTTGGAAAAAAATTACACAAAAATATGCGTCAAATCTAGACATGAGTCTACTACTTGTATATATAATCTTGTAAAAAAATATTATCATTTGATTGTGTTTAAGGTGGTCAGACATACACCTACTTCTTATCTTTTTAGTCCTGGTTGATAAACTGATTGAAAAATAACTATAACTTTCAAATGGTATAACATTTTTGAAATCAAAAACTTGAGTTACATTCTATGATTTACCTACTAAATAAAAAAAATTAAAAGTTTTCAATTTGATGAAGTTTAGACTAAGTTAAGGTGGTTAGACATGAGATTTTGTATACTCTTGAAAAGTTGTAGTAGAAAAATCATAATTAATTATTTACTTGGAAAAAAATTACAAAAAAATATGTGTCACATCCGGACATGAGTCTGTTGAGATTGCTGATACGCAATGCAACCAAGATCACCTGCATGCAAAGCTGTTACACAGAAGAAGAAGACAGAAAGAGGATAGAAGTATTCAGAAAGCTATGGCGGCCAAAATGAAAGAGGAGACATCATGTTGAAAAGAATGATTCTATATTATCAACAATACTGAATAAAAACTCCTTATGAAATACAAAGCGGACAATCCTTATAAAGGATGCCGAAACCCTAAAAAGGGAAACTAACTCAAAAATAGAAACTACCTAAGATTAGCTTAAGCAACTAGAGTGAATAGGGAAGTTACTAATTAGATCATAATGATTTAAATTAGTAACCTCGATATGCTATTACTCTAACACCCCCCTTAAGATAAGCTT
>MU225215.1:2435544-2451837 GCA_018584345.1 Thuja plicata | reverse complement strand
CTGAGAGCAATTTTACAAATCTTGCAACTCCATGCATAGAGAGCTATGGATCGATTTGTGAGGGCTCATTCTTGAGTTTCCTTGCATGTAAGGATTCATAGAAGTGCACTACTTTTGTGTGTACATCAGATTGTTGCAAGAGACTTGACGAAGCCAACTCTAATGACTTGACCAAGATGGGGTCCCAAGAAACCCCTTTATCCTTCAATTTTTGGTTGTCAATCCACTCCTCATCATCCACCCTGTTAGAGCTAGACTGGAAGCCTTGCTTCACCATAGTCTTTGTTGGATCCCTCTTTTCCTTCTACTGTAGGTTAACGTAAATTGTGGCCCTAAAGTCAACTCCATAATTGTCTTGATATTGTTTCCTTTGTCACGATCTACACAAGAATGCCATCATAGCAGAAGGTGTTTTGACACTTCAAAAAGGGAAGGACGCACACCTTCCCAATGGTCAAGGAAATTTGAAAAGCATGCATAATGGGAGTACGTACCCTTAATGTTTAGATCAAACTTTGTGGCAACATTAATGGGATTTGGCCATTCAAATTCTACAATAATAGAAATCTCCAAAGTGTTATTCCAAGGAGTAAGAGTAAGGTAAGAACCCATAATGTTTGACAAAAACATGGTCCTTAGGGGGCTCCCCAAATAGGTAGTAGTTAATTTAGAAGTCTGACTTAGAGTCCTCCTTAATGAGGGAAATAACTAGTGGAGAGATAATCTTGATTCCTCGTCAACATCTAACTCCTTTTTCCAGGAATACGACTGCTAGAGCATCAAAGACCCTATTTATTTCCTTGAAAATATATTTAATCTCAAACCTTTATAGTGATGACATGTAACTGATTAAATGTTTGAAGATGTTAAGTTGATGATCATGCAAGGCATTGAATCAGTTAATGTATTGTATTGTCATTGATGTCAACTCGATATAATCTGTATGGTCATGGAGATACTGCCAAAGACTTTAAAAAAAAACTCATAAATCAAAGGCTATGCTATCAGTAATGCATATAAGTCAAGCATTCACTAAGTGACTGTATACACCGACAGAGTGCACCCGACAGTCAGATCAAAAGAACAAAGTCACAGTGTTGCCCGATAAGGAAATGCACAGCATTACCGACGAGCATAGTTACAGTGTTGCCCAACGGAGAAGACAAGGACAAAGATCCCGATGACAATTAAAGTCACACCGACGGAACAGTCAGTTGTCACCAATGTCTAACTGAAGTGTTGACCGAAAGAACAGAGAGTTCAGAAAATGACAAAATATCTAGCTGGTAGAGCTAAATATAGACTTAACTAGTTGTCTACTTTGTTTTATTCGACCAAAGATAAATGATTGATTTAAAACTGATTTGTACAGTTGGAAAGAAGATATCTATGAGACAAATTAGGAGCTATGCTTTAAATCTAATTGGCTAGATTATTTATCACGCCAAGAATCAAGAACCAAGAAACAATGAATATTATGTCTATATAAGAGACAAGCTTAATTCATTTTTAAAAAAGGATTAAGGGGGGTGAATAGATAGAGAATGCTGTAGAGAAACTAATGAAGAACAACTTCATGCAGTCCTGATCAAACAAGCTAAAGGGAGAGCTAAGGAATTCTGTAGAAACCGATGAACAGTGAGCACAACATCACAGAGCAGAAAGTGTGGAGCACAAGGATTAAATTAATACATTGGTCAGAGAGGTAATGTACTTAAATAGATCTAAAAATCTACAATTCAAGTTGCAATATGAACAGTTCATAGTGTTTCAGTTTAACCATTGAAACATCAAGTCTCTTAACCGAGCAGGACTTAACAGTCTTCTATATATTGAGGTACATCTCAAGGAGTGCCAAAAAGGTTGATTCATGAAAGTAGCATTGGATATGCTCGATGCCTATTGACAGTCTAAGAAAGAGACTGATTCAAGGATGACAACATTAGATGCTCGATACTAAGTGACAACCTCTATGTATAAAATCCTTTAACAAGGTCACACCTAACAGTGTGTTTGTAACCTTTAATAGGTTTGGCTCTTAACAAGGCTCACTTCAGAAGAGTGAAAATTTGGGGTACCGTTCCCAGTGGTTTTTCCCTTAACAGGGTTTCCACGTTAAAAATCCATGTGTTATGTGTGTATGATTCATCTCTTTACTATTTTCTATCTTGCATAGTAAATTCTAGATTTATTGGTATACTCTGCATATTTATTGGATTTTGGTAAATAGATGACTGCTTATTGGTAAACATATAGAAGAAGGTTTGACAAAGAAATATGACAAGTAGTAAATTGATATAATTATTTCATGGTATTCATCTTGTAGGATAAAAGATAACTTGAGATATAATTTTTGGTTATAAGTTAGGGGTTGATCTAAGGATTAAAAATTGAGGCCACTAATTCACCCCCCCCCCTCTCAGTTATTTCTAACATTCGGTATCAGAGCTTGTGTGCTTAGAAAGGAAGGTTTCAAGACCTAAGCTAAAGAACACAAGATGAATAGATGAGATGTGCCCAAGTTGAACAAAGATAATTTTTCTTCATGGCAGAGAAAAATAAGACTCCACTTATCAGGTATTGGTAATGATGTTACTCAATACTTATAAACTGAATACGTGTTGCCCATAGGAGCACCAACAGTTGAAAAAATGAGAGAGAAGCATGAACACAATGACATGATTATAGAGCTTGATTCTTCACTCTCCAATGATGAATTTGAAGATGTCAAAGAATGCAAAACTGCAAAGTAGTTTTGGGACAAATTGAAGCTTGTACATGGTGGTGACAAAAATGTTTTGAGAGCCAATGCAGAAAGCCTTAGAGGAAAGTTTGATGATCTCAAAATGAAAGAAGGTGAGAAAATCACTAAGTACAACACAAGAATCAAAGAGGTATTCAATGCTATCCGAGGAGTTGGAGGTGTACTAGAAGAAGATATAGTGGTAAGTAAAATTCTAAGAACCTTACTGCCTACTTATGCTATTAGAGTATCTGCCATTCAAGAAATGAGAGCAGTAGAAAATAGCAATTTTACCCTAGATAGTTTGATTGGAAGATTGATTTTATTTGAGATGAATAACTTTGATAATAGTGTCTTACCAAACATAGAGTCTGCATTCAAAAATTCTATGAGAATAAGTAAATCAAGTCATAAAAACACTATGAGAAAAGATAGTTATAGTGAAAGTGAAGAAGATGACCTTGATGAAATTGAAGCACTTATGGCCAGAAGAATGTAGAGAGGCAAAGGTAAATACAAAGGTAAATTACCACTTGTTTGTTTTAATTGCAAAGAGATTGGACACTTTGCTGCAAGATGTACTAACAGAAGAAAAGATGATAGAAGTAATGACAGATCATTTGAAAAGAAGTATGACAGAGGCGATTACCGACAATCAGAAAGAAGAGATACCTAAGACTATAAGGACAAAGGAAAGAAGGCCAGTTACCTAGCAAAATGCAAAGATGATGATACTGACACTGAATCTGATGAAGACATCGAGATGGTGTTTTTGCCTGTTAAGGATGATTTAGATGATGATGAAGAAAGGTATGTAGAAACAACTATCATATCTAAGGTTAGCGAAAATGATGTTTGGATCATAGATAGTGGCTGCACTCACCATATGACCAGTGATAAGAAAAAGTTTGAGACTTTTGAATACTAAAAAGGTGGTTTAGTAAGAATGGGTAGTGACACACATTGTCCAGTTGAAGGTAGAGGAACCATAATGTTGAATATCTAGATAAAATTTGAAAATGCTTATTGGGTAAATGGATTGAATTATAATCTATTGAGTGTTTCTTAGTTGAATAATTCAGGTCACAGAGTAGCATTTGAAAATAAGAAGGCAAAGATCTTCAATAAATCTGAAAATCTGATTAGTACCGGTGAGCAGACAAAAGGTAACTTATTCTATCTGAATGATACCGACTCCACCTGTTTGATTGCTACAAATGAAGACATATGGCTATGGCACAAAAGATTGTGTCATGTGAATTTTGACAACATGATAAAGATTAGCAAACAGAGAAATGTCAAAGGCTTACCGACGATGACCAAGCCCGACAACATCATGTGTAAGAATTGTCAAAAAGGTAAAATGACAAAGTCTAGTTCTAAAAGCAAAACCCATACATATGATGAAATTATAGAATTAGTCCACACTGATTTATGTGGACCGATGAGGATAAAGAGTTATTATGGAGATAGATATTTTATTCTCTTTGTTGATGATTACTCTAGAATGATGATAGTCATGTTTTTAAAAGATAAATCAGAAGCATTTAAGATTTTTAAATGGTACAAAGCAATGATTGAGAAGAAAAGTGGTAAGGAGATAAAATGCTTAAGGTCAGATAGAGGAGGGGAATTTATTTCAGATGAATTCAATAACTTTTGTAATGAGCATGGAATCAAAAGAAAAGTTGTTGCACCGAGAACACCACAACAGAATGGAATAGTTGAAAGAAGGAACAAATCCATAGTTGATTGTGCAAGGACACTGATGATAGAGAAAGGCATCACCCAAATATTCTGGAGGAAAGCTATCAATACTGCTCTTTACACATTGAACAGAGTAAAATTGAAGAAAGACACCAAAAAGACACCTTATGAGATATGGTATGGATACACACCTAATGTAAGTTATTTCAAAATTTTTGGCATTCAATGTTATATCTTAAAAGATGACATAAATGGAAAACTTGACTCCAAGAGTGATGAAAGAATTTTTCTAGGTTATTCTACCAAGAGCAAGGCTTATAAATGTCTAAACAAAGGTTCTAACAAAATTGTTGAAAGTGTAAATGTAAAGATAGATGAATTTGCAGAGAAGAATGAAAAGGAAAGCACTAAAGAACCAGAGGACTACAATAAGTTTACTTACAATGAGGAACCTGACATTCTAACCTACCAACAATGTAGAGCTCCCAAGAAATAGATCATTGCACCCAAGCATCAAGCTACAAATATCGATGATCAGAATATTGCTTAAGATGATGCACAACTTGATGGAGAACAAAATGATGATCAAGCTGATAGACAATGAGTTGTACCTATATTTGAAAGATATGTTAGAAGGAACCATCCACAGGACCAGATCATAGGAGATAAAAAGGATGGTATGAGAACCAGAAGTAAGTCTCTAAATACAAGATGTTTTATTTGTGAATATGAGCCCAAATCTGTCAATGCTGCACTAGATAATGATGAATGGATAAGTGCTATGAATGAAGAGATTGAACATATAGAAAAGGACAAGACATGGACACTTGAATCAAGACCAGATGACAAGAATTTCACCAGTACAAAATGGATATTCAGGAATAAGCTAAATGAGAATGGAGAAGTCACAAGAAATAAAGCAAGACTAGTATGCAAGGGGTATGCACAAGAAGAAGGAATTGACTATGGAGAAACCTTTGCACTTGTTGCTAGGCAAGAAGGAGTAAGAATATTACTTTCTTATGTTTCATATAAAGGATTCAAGGTATATCAAATGGATGTCAAGTCTGCCTTCCTAAATGGAATACTTGAAGAAGAGGTATACATTGAACAACCAGAATGGTTTGTTGATCCAGACAAGAGGGACATGGTATGTAGACTTCACAAAGCCCTATATGGATTGAAATAATCACCCCAAGCCTGGTATGAAAGACTTCATTCCTATCTTATAAGTATTGGATTTGTAAGAACTAGTGAAAAAAATAATCTTTACTTGAACGAAGATACTGATGCTAACATTTTGATTGCTGAGAAATTTGTTGATGACATCATATTTGGAGGCAATGATATGATATGCAAATCATTTGCAAATGAGATGAGCAAAGAATTTGAGATGTCTATGTTTGGAGAGATCAAGTTATTTCTTGGTCTGCAGATCATGCAACAAGGAGAAGGTATTTTCATTACACAATCGAAGTACATTAAAGAAGTACTAAAAATATTGAAGATGGAAGAATCCAAACCAGTTGAAACACCGATGGCAACTGGATGCAAACTATCAAAGGAGGACAAGTCTTCAAAGGTAAATCAAACTTTGTACAAATCAATGATTGGAAAACTCATGTATGTTGTACATACTAGACCAGATATTGCACATGTAGTAGGAATAATTGCTAGATTTTCTGCTAATCCCAGAGAGTCACATATGACTGCTGTGAAAATAATTTTTAGATATTTGAAGAATACTGAGGAATATGGCTTATGGTACAAAAGATAAGGCAAATTTGAACTTAAGATTTTTACCGACGCTGATTGGGCTAGAAATCTTGATGACCGGAAGAGCACAACTAGAGGATCATTCTTCATGGGTGAAAAACTTGTCACATGGATCAGCAAGAAACAAGGATGCATCTCACAATCTACTGCTTAGGCAGAGTATGTTGCTGTTGTTGCAAACTGCTCAAATATTGCATGGATCAAACAGTTACTGGAAGGTATGCATATGCAAATTCTAGAAGTAGTAATTATCTACTGTGATAATACAAGTGCAATAAACATTTTCAAAAATCTAGTCATGCATGCTAAAACAAAGCATATTGCCATCAAGTATCATTATTTAAGAGAACAAGTTCAGGCAAAGGAGGTGATACTTGAGTATGTACAATCAAAGGAACAATTGGCCGATATCTTCACCAAGCCACTTCCCAAGGATGCATTTGAGTACTTGAGAAAGAGACTAGGGGTCAGACCCTTGTCTACTGGTTAGTAAGCTGACTAGAAGGCTGCATCAGCCTACATATTATCAGAATAACATTCATGTTGATGCAACAAGAGAGATGGACTTCAAAGATAAATCAATACACAATAAGGTATTTATATATTCTGAGAAACAGAGGTATTTCTGATGGATTGGGAAATTCAAGGAATATATTATGGATAGAAAGGATCCACTTGACATAACTGACAAAAGCTTGTTTGAAAAGATAAGATGTTTGGCATTAATGTCAAAGGGAGAGAGATACCTCATTATCATACTGACAAAGGGAGAGAAAATAGAAAGGGAGAGAAAACATCAAAAGAAAGGAGAACAGTCAAAGGGAGAGAGTTTGACACAGAAGGAGAACGCATCACATCAAAAAATTCTACATCTATCTAGTGAAGGGATTGAAGATAGATAGAAAGCTGCAAGAATCAAGCCAAAGCTATTGGAGCTTATTGATAGCCATACATTTGTAATAGTTACATTAGAAAAGCTTAATGAAACTATATATTTCATATTGTATTAGCAATAGTATAGTATGATAATGTAGTATGTTGCCATCAATGCCAAAGCGAGATATTGATGACATGTAACTGATTGAATGTTTGAAGATGTTAAGTTGATGATCATGCAAGGCATTAAATCAGTTAATGTATTGTATTGTCATTGATGTCAACTTGATATAATCTGTATGGTCATGGAGATACTGCTAAAGACTTAAAAAAAAACTCATAAATCAAAGGCTATGCTATCAGTAATGCATATAATTCAAGTATTCACTAAGTGACTGTATACATCGACAGAGTGCACCAGACAATCAGATAAAAAGAACAAAGTCACAGTGTTGCCCGACGAGAAAATTCACAGCATTATCGATGAGAAGAATTATAGTGTTGCCCGATGGAGAAGACAAGGATGAAGATCCCGATGAAAACTAAAGTCACACTGATGGAATAGTCATTTGTCACCAATGTCTAACTAAATTTTTGACTAATAGAACAGAGAGTTCAGAAAATGACAAAATATCTAGCAGGCAGTGCTAAATATAGATTTAACTGGTTGTCTACTTTGTTTTATTTGACCAGAGATAAATGATTGATTTAAAGCTGATTTGTACAGTTGGCAAGAAGATATCTACGAGACAAATCAAGAGTTATGATTTTAATCTAATTGGTTGGATTGTTTATCATGCCAAGAATCAAGAACCAAGAAACAATGAATATTATGTCTATATAAGAGACAAGCTTAATTCATTTTCAAAAAGGATGAAGGGGAGTGAATAGATAGAGGATGATGAACAGAAACTGATGAATAAAAAATTCATGTAGTCTTGATCAAAAAAGCTGAAGGGAGAGGTAAGGAACTCTGCAGACAACGATGAATAGTGAGCGCAACATCAGAGAGAAGAAAGTGTGGAGCACAAGGATTGAATTGATACATTGGTCAGAGAGGTAATGTACTTAAATAGATCTAAAAATATACAATTCAAGTTGCAATATGAATAGGTCATAGTGTTTTAGTTTAACCATTGAAGCATCAAGTCTCTTAACCAAGCAGGACTTAACATTCTTCTATATATTGAGGTACATCTCAAGGAGTGCCAAAAAGGTTGATTCATGAAAGTAGCATTGGATATGCCTGATGCCTATTGACAGTCTAAGAAAGAGGCTGATTCAAGGATGGTAGCATTAGATGCCCGATACTAAGTGACAACCTCAATGTATAAAATCCTCTAACAAGGTCACACCTAACAATGTGTTTGTCACCTTTAACATGGTTGGCTCTTAACAAGGCTCACTTCAGAAGAGTGAAGATTTGGGGTACCATTCCCAGTGGTTTTTCCCTTAACAAGGTTTCCACATTAAAAAACCATGTGTTATGTGTGTATGATTCATCTCTTTACTATTTTGTATCTTACATAGTTAATTCTGGATTTATCGGTATACTCTGCATATTTACTGCATTTCGGTAAATAGATGACTTCTTATCGGTAAAAATATAGAAGAAGGTTTGACAGAGAAATCTGACAAGTAGTAAATTGATATAAGTATTTCATGGTATTCATCTTGTAGGACAGAAGATAAATTAAGTTATAATTTGTGGTTATAAGTTTAAAAGGGTTGATCTAAGGATTAAAAATTGAGGCCACTGATTCACCCCCCCTCTCAGTTATTTCTAACATATAGACCAAAGAGTAGTTTACTAATGTCTTCCACAATATCAGATAAAGAATATCCAAGACTAAGTATTCCTTTAATAGCATTGATCATTAGAAGTGAGTCATCCTTAATGGTGAGGACCCTAATTCCAATAGAGAGGGAAAATTTCATGCCCCATAGTAGAGTCATACCTTCTACTTTATTGTTTGTGACACCATTGACATTCCCAGTATAGGCAAGGACTACCTTACCAAAACTAGATCTGATTATACCTTTAACAACCCCTCACCTAGAGCTTACCATTTGAATCATATTCCTCTTCATTATTAGTTTCAAGTTATCAAATTTAGCATATATGTCTGGAAGTTCCCAATTTTTAGTAACCATGTCCTCATACATAGAAGGTGGGTTATGTGGGAAATTAGTAACAAATTGACTACAATGTTCTCTTTAATCCTCATATAAAAGGATCTGAAGACCTCTTTAGTTGTGCCAACCTTCTATTGAAACATTTTGTTGGTCCTTTCCTTCTATAAACTCCAAGCAAAATATGGGGGAGTCTGCCTCCAAAGTTGAAAAATTAAAGGATTATAAATGAGACCTTTCCATTTCAATAGGATTTGTTGCACATAATTATTGAAAGCCAAAAATAGCTTGATATTTATAATGACTTTGTACCACAAATATTCATAAAAATCACATTGAATCAGGAAATGTGCAACAAATTCTTCAACCCTTTTGCATAGCATTGACCATTTCAGGAATTGGAATCCTCCCTTGACAAGATTTTCTTGAGTTAAGATCCTATTATGCATCACCGTCCACAAAAAAATATTATTCTTAGGGATCAAATGAGGGTTCCACACCTCATTGAACTATTCTTGAGGCCGATGGTTGCTTACAAGAGTCACATATGATGACTTAACTGAGAATTTACCTAGCTTACTCCACTTCCAAACTAATCTATCTTCATGGGGGAAGAGTGAGATTCTTATATGTTGAACAACCTCTTTCAACTCTCTATCCAAAAAACTAAGATCTAGGTGAGAGTGGCAACGTTGGGTTAGATCTTTCCAAGACCTTCAAGAGAAAAAACAACGCCGCCTTGGTCCCAAAATGATTAGAGGCCAAACCATGTAAGCATCTAAAATGATTATTAGCATTAACAGGAGATTCCATAATCCAAGGATCTTTCCAAAATCTAATGGTATTTGTAAGAAAAATAAAAAGAGAAAGGAAATGAAAATAGTCCAAGAGAGATATATGAAGAAGAAATTGTTACGATGAGAAAAATATGAATTAGGAGCAAGCACGCAAAAGCCAATACAAGGAGACAAGAATAATTTGAAAGGGGAAAACATAGAAAAACCCCTAGTGATATTATGAAGATGGAAAATCTAGAGAGAGAGAGAGAGAGAGAGAGAGAGAGAGTATCTCATTTACAAAGACTCCAAAGAGTGGAAATAAGAGAGGAAAATATCTCTTTTATAGAGATGAGTTATCAAGTAACTCACCAATCTATGAATTCCAGCATCCATATTAGGTGTGTGCAAAGTATCAATATCCTCTTAAGGAGGATTATGTAATTTCCATATTAAAGGAATAACAAAATATGACATGTCCTCTGACTTGGACTAGAGGACAAAATACATGTAGGGATTTTATAGGAATCTCATAATTAAACAAATAAATACAAGGAAAGATTAAATATTCTAACAATATTACCATCTCCCACAAGCCACTTCAAACTTGTCAACAAAATGTTTCTTCCTCTAACGACGTTGTTCTAGATTTTGGATCTGAAGGGGAGGGTGGGGCTGAATAGATTATCCACAAACTTCTCATTATTCAAATATTTGGCACACATTATCTTACACTAGTTAGAATTCTCGGTACCCAACCTCCACACTATCTTAGCCATGAGGGCCCTATTCATATGAGATACTCTCCCCAATCCCAAGCCTCTCGGGCATCTTTTTATGCCTACACATTGTCTCCTAATTGACCAGAGAAATTATCTTTTTCTCCTCCATCCCACTCCATAAGAAGGATTTCTAAATAGTCTCAATTTTTAGGCCATATTCCTAGTTATTTTGAAAGTGGTGAGAAAGTAAATCAGAATATCTTGAAGACAAGTTGCAAGAAGTTGAAGTTTTCCAGCAGTACTTAGAAGTTTTCCTTTCTAACCCACTATCTTTCTTTGAAGACACTCCACAATGGAACCCTAGAAAGAATAAGTAAACTCCATGATGATAAAAGGTAAACCAAGATAAACACCTAGGAGGGTAGCAAAGCTACAACACAAAATATTGCAAATCTTCCCTTGGATGCCTTTGTTAGTATTGAAGAAATGCAGATTTCTCTTCTCATAATTTATCTACTTACCTGAAGTAGTCACTTTCTCATCTAATAAAGACCCCAGATATATTAGCTTCAACAAATTAATATTTTCCAAAAAGGATGGTATCATCAACAAATTTTTGAATCACCATCTCTAGGGTTGTGGAGGTGGCCATAACCCCATGAAGGACACCCTTTTCAATTAACTTCATAAAATTCTTGCCCAAGACCTCAACAAGGATAATGAATAAGTATCCAGTGAGAGTGGGTCACCTGGTCTAATTTCCTTCTTACGTCTAAAGAGGCCTATAGGGAACCCATTAACCATCATAGAAAACATGATAGATTTGATGCATGTTTTAACCATGTTCACAATTGTGGAATCGAATAAAAATTTGAGCAGGACTCTATACAAAAATATCATTTGACTCTATCACAAGCCTTGCAAATATCTAAATTCAAATTCATACTAGGGGTTTTTTTCTTCTCCATGAAGTGAATAACCTCATGGGTAGTAATCATCACATCAAGAATTTGATGGTCTTGGACAAAACCTTTCTAGTTCTAATTAATAATGGAGGACAAGAGAGGATTCAATCTATTGACTTTGGAAGATATCTTATACAGAGTATTACTTTTATACAAAGGAAGTTTGTTTAGAGAAGTGTTGAAATTACTCCTCAGGTACATGGGCGAGGATGTAGTTGTTGTCATCATACACAATTAATGTGGGTAAAAATTGGATAAGATTATCCTCCACCTCTCTTCATCTACTATTCCCATCCTTGAAGGCATTGTTAAAATGATTCACAATTAACTCCTTTAGCTTAATATCATTTATAACATATTGATTGGAGTCATCCATCAATCCCAGTATAATGTTCCTTTCTCTGTGCTTGCAAATCGATTTATGGAAAAACACAAAATTCCTATCCCCCTCTTTCAACCATTAAACTCAAGAATTCAGCTTCCAATATATTTCTTTCCTAATTGTTAAATCTTCCCATCTAGCTCTGATATTTTATTCTTCTTTACAAATTTCCAAAGACCAAACTTATTTGGTCTTCAAATCCTGGCAATCCTTGAGACTTGTGATGGTTTCCTTCTTGTGGTTGAAGATGTCTCCAAACACTACCCTATTCCAAGAACAAGGCTTTGAATTGATTATTTTTAACTTCTAAGAGACCCTAAACATTGCCTTCCCTTGGACCAAAGTGTTCCACTATTGGAGAATGCAATGTTTAAAATCTAGGTGATAGTTCCACATGATTTCATAATTGAAGGGTATGGGTCCTCTCAGGGTACTATGGAGCCAATGAAGGAGAAGAGGATTAATGTGGTTAGAAATAGTGTGCAAAATCACTTTTAGAGAAGTGTTGAACCAACCATTGTAGTTGGAAGAAATTAAGAACTGATCAATTCTAACTTGGATAATATCTTATCCTTTCCTATTGCTGCTCCAAGTGAAAATCTAGACAAAAATATCAATATCCAATAACCCATTCCTACTTATAAATTCTGCAAAATTAGACATGCTTTCAAAGTTGTCAACAATGTCACCCTGAATTCTCAAATGGGAATGGGGGTATTGAAATTACTAATCAAGACCCAATTAACATGAGAACCATGCATGAGCTCAAAGATCTAATCCTAGACAACCTTTCTTCCAAAGCAGGAATTGGGAGCATACAAGCTGATCAAGTTCAAAACAACATTACTAAACCTCATAGAAGAAATCAAAGAATAATGTCTACTCAAAATAAGACAATTTTTTTTTGATAGGATCCCACATTGTGGAAATGCAACCTAATGAATCATTAGCTTCAATCAGACAAAATGAAGCACCTGGCCAAATGTGGTTAGCAATTGATCAAAAAGTTTCTAGAATCATTTTAACCTCCTGCAGAAGTAAAATCTTAAATTTGTACTCCCAAATACATTTTTTCAGAGCATAGTGTTTGTGGGGGATTTTTAGTCCCTTCATGTTCCTTGTGAGAATCCTCATTTTCCTTCCTTTGGGGCTAGCTCCCGAATACAAATTTTCAGAGCATGGTGTTTGTGGGGGTTTTTCAGTCCCCTCACATTCAATGAGAGAATCCTCATTATTATTCCTTTAGGGTTAGTTCAAGGGTAAACTACCTCCTTCCTAAAATTTCCCTTTCCCTTTCTTTGAACTTTAAAAGTCTAGGAGACATCCTGGGAGCACCACCAAAAGGTTTGGTAGCAACCTCTCCCTCAAGACTTTCATGAAATAATGCCTTTGAATCTCTTTTTTTTTTTACCTGGTGACACACTTGTGGTCCATAATTTCCAACATTCCCACAATGGTGTTAACTGAAGAACATGCCCTCGAGGGAAATGAGGAATACATTCCCCCTTCCTCTATAGCCACAACCTTTAGCTAATATCTCTGAACAACCTTGCTAATAGAAGTATTTCCCCTATTAGATGAGCACTTATTTCAAGGAAATGATTCTATACTCCTATTTCCTAAACCGTTTGTGGGAGAGAAAATTAAATTTTGTCCCTCTAGATTCCCTGCATGCTGAGTGAAATCCATAGGGGGTACTTCATGTTGGAGATTTACTTCTGGCAACTAGTTGATTGTATGTTTGTCATTGATGACAACATATAATATACAAAATTTTTCTATATGTACTTATTAGAATGATGATATTAACCCTTGCGTGGTTATATTCATGTTGTAGACATGTTGTTGATGCTTTGTTCATACACGCAGGATCAGATTTGATGCTTCAGTTAAGTTGTGTTAATTTGTTATTGGCGGTTATAGTTTCTGATTTTATCTGTATAGAGCCAACATATTTGCATTGGTTCTTGAGTTTCACCTATCATTAGGATACACATGTGTATATTCATGATTAGTTATGAGTTAACCATCTTTGGTTAAGAGCGCCTATCATGTTTCATCAGGATCGTGTTGTTTGAGATAGTTTGGTGGAGCCGACTCAGTGAAGCGTCGCATCTATTTAGTTTGTGTTGCGTGGTCTTAATATTGATTGTGTGCTTAGTTAAGCTAACAAGGATGTTGGTGAAGTGTTTCCCATAGCCGTCATGACCTTATACTTTGAGGAAGATACTTATAGTACTTCATTTGTGAATGCTAAGTGTGAATGATAAGAAAATAGACAAAAAAAGTACAGAGCAGAATATCAGTTATGTTTCATTCATCAAGGATCTATGTGAAGAAGCAGTGGAAGATTACATTACATTGGAACTAATCAAGATAGAAGGTCTAACCTACAATTCATCATCAGATATAGTGCATATCTATTGTATAGAAGGTTGTAGCCTTCACCATTGAAGCAATGAGATTTTGGACAGTGAGTCCTCACCCTTAACATGGTTATTTGTAAAAGACTCCTAATAGGGTCAGACCCTTAACCAGGTCACTATACTTATTGCATTGTAAAGAACAATTCCTAATAGGGTTGCAAGATCTTCTAACATGGATTATTATAAACAAGTATAGTTCATTGTGGGTGCTAATTCCCACCGGGGTTTCTACCATTTGGTTTCCCCGTAACCAAATTGTGGTGTTGTCTATTGTGTTATCTGAATGTGCATTTACTTTATGGTATTCTGGAATTAATAAGAGAAAAGAATTAAATTAGCTAATAATTGATTCACCCCCCCTCTTAGTTATCCTTTGGGACTATTCTAACAATTGGTACCAGAGCCAAGTACCTTGAAGAGAAAGCCTAACAACTTAAGGTAGATCAGATGGCATACTTTAGAAAAGAGAGTCCTAAGTTTGATGGAGAGAATTATCTAGATTGGAAAAACAAAACGATAACACATATACAGTGTGTTGGTTTTGAGATCTATGAGATAGGCACACAAGAAGTTTCTATTCCCTCTCTAAAAGACCTTGCAAAATATGATGCTACTAGTAAACAAAAGGATACATTCATAGCTAATGCAATTTCCAAAGAAGCCCTTATAAGTGCACTATTTGACAGTGAATTCTTTGAAATCAAGAAAGTAGACAAGGCATACACAATATGGAAGTATTTATAAGACATGTTTGAAGGAGATATCCAAGCAAAGAATGCACACAGGAAGACATGGAAAAAGAAATACAACAATCTTGAGATGTTACTTGAAGAGAACATCATAGCCTACAATAAGAGGATAAATGAAGCAGTTTCTGGAATCAGAAACAATGGTGGAGAAATTTCAGAAGAAGACATAATGGACAAGCTGAAGACTACATTGACTGCTGAATATGAGAGCAAGATCAATATTCTAGTTGAAACCATGCAATTTTCAAAGGACTTCAAGAGAGAGACTTTGATCAATAAAATCTCTGCATTTGAGATATCAATATTGAAGACTGAACCCAAAAGTGAAATAGCCTTCAAAGCATCAATACATGGTAAGAAAAATTTACACATTTCTAATGAGAAAGAAGAAGTTGATGAAGAACTAGAATAAATTATTGCCATGATTGCTAAAAGAGAAAATAAAGGCAAAGGAAAGTATGAAGGACAACTTCAATTCAAATGTTTTTCATGCAACAAGATTGGTCACTTTGCATCCAAGTGTCCCACAAGAGTCAAGAAGTTCAGATCTGATTACAACCCTATATACAAAAAGGAATGCTACCATGCTGAAGAAGGTGTAATAGATGAAGATTCAAGAGAAGATGAAATTGGATTTGTTTCCCTTAAAGACATGGAAAAATTTCTTGAGGAAATGGACATTGAAGATGAAAAGGAAGCACAGGAGTTAGCCCTAATTTCAAAAGAAGACATCAGAACTGATTGAATCATTAACAATGGATGCTCTCACCACATGACAGGTGATAAAGACAAATTTGTTCATCTAGACAAGTACAAAGGTGGTATGGTTGGATTTGGAGATAACACTCCTAAACCTATCATAGGCAGAGGATCTATCACCCTGGATGGAAAGAACAAGATAGATGATGTTTTGTATGTTGATGGATTACATCACAACTTACTAAGTGTTGGATAGCTACTTGACAAAGGTTATCATTTGGAATTCAAAGACAACAAATGCATTATTAACAACAAAGAAGGAGACATGATTGCATCAGG